>VXAD01005718.1:17744-55537 GCA_013399195.1 Dicrurus megarhynchus
GCCCCCGCCGTGCCCCCCCGGGGGACGGCCGTGGCCCCACGCGAGATCCTGGGGACGGGGCGGAGGCGGCTCCGGGACCCCCAGGAGAGGGGACAAGGGGACAGCGCGGGGACAGCGCAGCCGGGAGGGGCGGGACTTGCCCGCTAGAGGGCAGCGGAGCCCAGGAATTGGGGTCCCCGGGCGGGACCCTCATCCTGCACCCCTCACCTTGAACCGCCCACCTTGTACCGCTCACCCTGCACNACTGGCTCCCATCACTCCTGGGTTCCTGCTGTGCCACCCGGCATCCCTCTATGCCTCAGTTTCCCCAGAGGACACACCACGCTCGCCCTCGCAGGTGATCTGGCACCCCCTGGCACCCCGTGTCCTGCTCCCCTTGGAAGGGACCTGCCCCTGGGTCCCACGTGGGCTGGGAATTTATCCCTCACCCTCCCCAAACCAGCAGCATCCCACTAACACAGCAGCCTTGACACTCTGACCTGCCCCGGCAGCCCCCTGCATCCCAGAGCCCCCCATCCATCCCTAGGGACCACTGGTGTCACCGTGGCAACCAGTGATGGTCAGCAGCCGGTGACCTGGGTGCCCTGGAGGGAGCCCAGGCCCTGGCTGGGGTCAGCGGGGTCAATCAATCTCATTGCTATGCACAGGGTCCTTCGTTACCTCCATAACGAGTGCCAGGGCTGGCAGGCCCGGGAAAGGGGGGAAAAAGGGATAAAACCAGGGGAAAAAGATAGAAAAGCAACTCATTTTGTTCCCAAAGCCTGTGCCAGTGTCCCCCAAGATGGGTCCCTCCAGGGCTCTGCAGGGACCTCAGGACAGGGGGACGTGCTGGGGTGGGGGTCTCTGGGCAGGGTGGGGGTCTGGGTGCCCAGGATTGGGTGGGGGGGGCTTCCAATTCCCAAATCCCACTGCCCATGGAGGTGACCCCCACTCCCACCAACCTCCCCACATCCTGCCAGACCATGTCAGAAAGGGGTGGGGGGCCAGGGGGCTTTGCTGCACCCCAGCAGCCCCATCCTGCCCTGGAGGGGAGGGAGGCAGAGAGCCCTGCAGCCCCCTAAAATGGGGAAGCCCCCTGGGGAGGGCTTGGGGGGCTCTGCTTGCTGAACAGAGGAGCTGATGGCAACCTTCCTCCATCCCCTCTGCTCTGAGCCTTCCTCACCTTCCTCCATCCCCCCTCTGCTCTGAGCCTTCCTCACCTTCCTCCATCCCCCACATTGCTCTGAGCCTTCCTCACCCTCCTGGCACCCCCTGGTCCGGGCTGGAGCCGCGGCTGCGGCCCCTCCTGGCCTGGCTGAGGCCCAGCAGACTCATCTCCCAGTGGATCCCTGCCCGCAGCTCCTGCCGGGCACTCGGCTGGGTTCGATCGGCGGCCGCCGGCCCCGGGCTGTGCTGGGACGGGGCCGGGCAGCAGAGCCGCTCCCGGGCAGGGGGAGGGGATGAGGCACCGAAATCTTCCCCCAGCGGCCGCGCTGCTCCCGGGGAACACCCCGGGCTGGCAGGGCAGAGGGGGACACCCCTCAGGCTGTCCGGGAACCCCGGCTTCTCGTGCAATTCCCATCTCGGGATGCTCCGTGGCTCAGGGGTGCAGCCGCCTCGGGGTGCAGCCACCCCCGGACGAGGTCCCAGCCCAAAAAGCCACCAGGTCCCAGCAGAGGCTGCTCAGGACCTTCACTGCCACCTCCTGTCCCCCAAACCGACCCCCCGAGGGACACCCCCGAGCTGGGGGATGGCTTTGGGGAGGGGGCGGTGGCTGTCCCCATAACTCTGCCGCTGCTCCCCGAGCCCCGCTCTGCCCCCAGCGCTGCTCGGGGGCTGGAGCCTGCGGAGCACAGACTCGGCGTCTCCAGCACAACCACACTGCCCCGGGGAGGGGAGGGGGCTGCTGGGAAGAGGCTCCCCCCGCCGCGCAGGGCACTGCCGGCATTTACCGGTACTGGGCCGGCAGCACCGCCTCGGGGCCTTCCCAGTTCCCCCAGTTCCTTCCCGGTGAGGCAGCGGCTCCCAGCCCGCTGGGGTCCCGTTTCCTCGGTGCGGTGACACCCCAGTCCCTCCATGCCCCCCGCATGACAAACCCGCACACGGGGGGGGGCACCAGCCGCTCCTTCTCCCCCCGGACACGGCCCCAAGTTCCCATTTTGGCTCCAGCCCCGGTGGGCACCCCGGGGACCCCCCCCAGGACCAGCGGTGCCGGGATGCTCCCGTTCCTGCTCCCCGCAGCCCCTGCATCCCACCCGGAGCCGCACGTGGCCGGGCCTGACGGCAGATTGCAGCTGACGGCTGGAAGATGGATTTATTGCAATGATGCAAAAATTAGTTTATAGAATATATATAAATAAAGATTTCCTTCCTTGATGGGCAAACTCAGCACAGCAGCAGCTCTTCTGGCAGGATTTATTAATCACCCCGGCGCTGCCTGTGTGGTGGCAACAGCTTCCCAGGGCAAACTGGGCCAGCGGTGCTCTGAGAGGGGGCAAAAAATCTTCAATTTTAGCTTCTCCTCGGTCCAGAACCAGTTATTGCTGCCGTGGACAGGTCTGGCAGAGCAGGGCATCCCCTAACCCTGAAACTGGCTGGAAGGGGAACATCGTTCCAGCTTCCTTGGGCACCCAGTGACAGGACAAGGGGTAAAGGCTTTAAGCTGAAGGAAAGTAGAATTAGATGGGATATTGGGAAGGATTTGTTCCCTGGGAGGGTGGGGAGGCCCTGGCACAGGGTGCCCAGAGCAGCTGTGGCTGCCCCTGGATCCCTGGCAGTGCCCAAGGCCAGGCTGGATGGGGCTTGGAGCAGCCTGGGACAGTGGGGTTGGAGGAACGAGAAGGGCTTTAACCCATCAACCCCGGGCACCCAAATAATGCTGAAATTCTGGGATTCACCCCGCTGGTTAAACACGGGGAAACTGAGGCACGGCTGCAGCTTGCCTTGGCTGAAGCTGAGGAGAACCAAAGGGAGGATGCTGGAGCCTGCGCTGGCTGGAGCATCAGAGGGGGCTGAGCTTCCTCTTGGGTCTGGGGGGAGGAGGCAGCGATCCCGGCGGGAGCCTCCCCTGCCCCTGCCCGAGGTGAAACACCCCTTCCCGGCAGGAAACCCCCCGGGATGGCCGCCCCCCGTCACCAGCATCCCGCGGGGGGCTGTGGCACGCAGGGGGGTGTGGCGGGGTGGCAGCGGGACCCCCCGGCCCCCGGGGCGCCGGGCAGCGGCGGGGCACGGGCTGCTGCTCTCTGTGTCTCCTTGCTGGGCGGTCGATCCCCAGACAGACTCCTCGCCTTGCTGCGTGTGCTCTTTCGAGCCCATTGATTTCCCTGAGTAAGTGAGTTTGTATGGATCATGCAGCATGCAGGCTGGGCTGCCCAGCGGTGCAGCAGCCGGCGGGGGGGAGGGCTGCGAGGGGGGGCACCGGGGAGAGAGCAGAGCCGATCAATATGGACAGTGTGAAGTGAATTAATGGAAGACGTAGAGCCTGGCTGACAGCGCTGCCGGGGCCGCGCTGCCCTTCGGGGGCTGCTGGAAGGCAGCTGGCCATGCCGAGAGGGGGCCCCGGGGGCCCCGGCTCCAACCCTGCCCGGGGGCCGGGGATGCCGCCGGGGCAGGGGGCGGCTGCAGGGACCTTGTGGCTCTGGAGCTTCTCCCCGACGCGAGATTTGGTTCCTGAGGCTGTGCCCAAGGGTTCCGCCCGTGGGATGCCAGCTCAGCGCGGTCATCGGTGCCCACGGCCAGGCATCTCGGGGGTAGAAATGTGGCAAACGCAAAGCTCGCAGGGAGGGCGCTCGGTCAGGGTTTCCACGAAAACGTTTTGGGGGTGTGATGAGATAAAAAGGGAGAAAAATCCCCACTTTCCCATGAAAATCGGTGGGCTTTTCTTGCAAGAGGACTCCTCGTGCTCACAGGAGTGGGATGCAACCAGACCCTGCCTACACCCAGCTCACAGCTCCAGCATCTCCTTTGCCTTTGCAGAGGGTTTTGTTGTGAGCTTGGAAAAAAGCAAAACCTTAAAATCGCCCCAAAAGTGTTTCCCGTGGTGCTGAAGGGGCGGGAGCAGCCCGGGACAGCCGCCAGCAGCAGCAGCACCAGCTTCAGTTCATTCCCGGGGCGTGGAATGCTCAGCCCGGGGTGCAGGGGGGAGATTCCGAATTCTGGCGACGCCAATCAAACAGGAGCACGTGGTCAGCGCAGAAACCTCCCAAACTCCACCCAAAATGAGGCACTTTGCAGCCCGTGCCGCTTGCTGAGGCTCATTAGGATCTTATTAATTGTCACAGAGTCCCAGAATGGTTTGGGTTGGAAGGGACCTTTAACAACCTCTTGTTCCACCCCTGCCATGGCAGGGACACCTTCCACTGTCCCAGGCTGCTCCCAGCCCCGTCCAACCTGGCCTTGGGCACTTCCAGGGATCCAGGGGCAGCCACAGCTGCTCTGGGCACCCTGTGCCCCCTCACAGCCAAGAATTTTTTTTCCTGCTATCTGATCTAAACCCACTCTCTCCGTGTGAACTCATTCCCCGTTTCCCTGTCACTCCAGTTCCTGATGAAGATCCCCTCTCCAGCTCCCTTGTAATTACCCTTCCTGTTCCTGGCTTGTCTCTGCTAAAATTGAGACATAGAGGAGGCGGCCTTGGCTGGCACGGCTGGGTTTCGGTGTTAGGGGATTTATGAGCGGGAGCGTTCCCTGCAGGGCTCGGGCCGGGGCTGCGGGGCTCGTTGTGCTCGGGCTGCGCAGGGAGGAGCGGCCCCGGGTGCTGCCACTTCTTTGTCACTTTTATAGCGGGACCACGAGTCCTCCTGAGGGGAGCAGGGCACAGCCTCCGGTCTGGAAATCCGGGATGCGGGATGGGTTTGTACGGGATGCCTGGAGAGCAGAGCAGCTTTTGGGACGCTTTTCCTGCGGCGGGGTGAAATCCAGGGAGGCTGCAGGGAGGCCATCGCCACTCTGGGGGCTTTTGGAGCTTTACCCCCTTGGATTTCGAGCAGGAGGAGAAGCTCCTGCCAGCGGTGCTTTGGGAGCCAGGCTGGAAAAGCTCCTGGGAGCTTTGGGGCAGCACGCCGGGGGTTTGCCCCAGAGCAGGGGCTGGCCCGGAGCCGAGGTCTCTGTCCCCAAGCCACAGTGACAGGGTCAGGGAGCCGCTGGGCAGGGCATCCTCTGCTCCTGGGAGCCTGGAGAATCCTGTTGAGCAGGATGAGGGAGCGTGGGGATGCTGAGGAGGGGAAAGCTGTGCCCAGATGGAGCTGCAGAGCAGGGAGGGGGCTGCTGGTGGTGGCAGAGACGTGCCCTGGGGGTGGCACCCACACGTCCCTCACGCTGTGACACAGGGACGTGGCACGGAGGGCATGTGATGGGTGACGGGTGTCACCACCAGCCCGGTGTCGTGCCCTGCCTGGCAGGTGAGACCCAGGGACACGAGGCTCCTCTGGGCCGTGACACGAGGCAGATGGGCCTGGGGAGGGGGAGGAAGAGGAGCGCTGGCCCTTTAAGCGAATAATTTCGGAGCTGGCCTACTGAGTTATTGATTGGCGCTATGGTAACGTATATTAGATTATGTATGGCTGGAAATGTGTTGTGGACTGGGAGGCTTGTTTGGGAAGCCAGCACTCCTCTTCTTGTAAACCAGCTCCCCGCAGAGGTTTGGGCTGTGCAGGGCCTGTGGAGTGGCAGCTGAGCACGGGCAGCACTCGGTGCACGTGTGAGACCGAGGCATCCTTGGGATTCTCACCCTGGGGGCTCCTCTGGGGCCAGGGACGGACCTGGAGGGTCTGGGTTCACAAGGGTGTTCTCAGATAGATGGGAATGCCTGTGGAACTGGTCAGAAGTGCTTAAAGCCCACGGCAAAACCTTTCTTCCCAAAGCAGCCACAGCGATTCCCACCTCTGGGCTTCCCTGGGAAAGGCAAAACATGCGGGGAAGGAGCCAGCCCCATGAAACAGGGCGGGCAAAGTGTCCGGGTTCACCCCAGGCTCTCCATCTGCCAGGGCTCTGCCTTCGGAGCTGGCCACACACAGCTTTTCCCCGTGGCTGTGGCACAGGGAGGGCAGGGGGCTGTGGGGAGGGGTGTGGGTGTGCCAAAATCCTTTCCCAGCCAGCTGCTGCTGATCCAGGCCGTTTGGCGAGTCCGAGCCCTGCAGCTCCATGCCCTGGGTGCGCCCTGGCCTTGCAGGGGAGGCTCCTGCCAGCCCCGCTCCTGGGTTTGCACGGACCCCGAGAGCAAGGCGAGGAGCTGGGCTTCAACCAAAACCCCTCTCCGGGAGTGCCAGCAGGGAGCAGCTCCTGTCTGGGCAGATAAAGCTCCCAAATCCCAGCCAAATCCCATCCCTCCGTGCCCATTCCCTCACCAGCAGGGATGGGATGGGCTGTGGCTCATCCTGCCCCTGCTGCGTTCTCCTCTCCAGGAGAGCCCGATGGGAACCCCGACGACCCCGACACACATCTGGGGGATGAAGGCTCCACGTGGATCCCGGTCTCTCCCCCAGCCCTGGGGCAGCCTCAGGAGGCACCGGAGCGTGGCCGGGGGCTTTGTGCCGGAGTAATTGGGCTTGGAAAATGAGAGACTTCGGGATCGTTTAGGAGTGGGGAGGGAGGGGAAGGCGGCGGGGAGGGGCAGCTGCTGGAGGGGCTGGGGGAAGCAGGGTCAGCCCAGGGGAGGTGCCAGAGAGGGGCGGGATGCACTCTGGGGTGACCCCACAGCAGCCGTGGGGGGAGATGTGCCTGCTCCCTGCTCCACTCTTTTTCCTCCCTCTTTGCCCTGGAGCCACTCTGGATCCTGGTGCTGCTGGATCCGGGGGAGCAGCTGCCCCATGAGGGGCCCCGACAGGGTGCGGGTCCCCAAACATCCTCGTTGGGACCGATGGGGCCGTGTTTGGGGTCAGAGCAGCAAACCCAGGCCCTGGCTGGGATGCACTGGGGACAGGACCCTTGGTGGTGTCCGTGAGCAATGCTGGGGCAGTGGGAGACTGGCTGGAGATGGGACAAGGGAATCTGGGGGAGAAAACAAAGTTATTTGTTGCATCTTGCAGGGCTTCCTTTACACCTGGCCCCAGTGCTCCCAGCTGGAGATTTCACGGCTGAGATGGGACCCCTGGGACCCACCAGGGCTGGGGATGCTGCACTCCAGGCGCTTCCCAGCCCCTGCTCCAGTGCCAAACACTCTGTCTGCTCCTCCGTGCTCTCCTCCCTCCCTTTCCCGTTTATTTTTACCTTCCTCCTCCCAGTGCAAGATAAAATCCTATCGATCCCTCAGCCGGGCGCTCCGAGCCTGTGTGTGATGGGAGAGGGATGGATCCCGAAATGCCAGGAGCTGAGGCACCTGTGCCACCTGGCCCTGGGACGCCCGGCAGCACCTCCCAGCCCTCTGTGGGACAGGCAGGGGTGGCCCTGGGGCAGAGCCATGGGGCTGCAGGGCTGGAGCCCCAGGCTGGGGCCAAGGTTGGGGGAGTCCTGAGCTGCTCCGGGAGCTGAAGTTGCTTGGACAGACATTGCCTATGGCCAGGCTGGGGGCTGCTTTTTAAAGCCTCAGGCCCTGAATTTTGGGAGGCTTTTAAAGTGCATTTCTGGTTTTCCAAGCAGTTGCTTGAAGGTCTGGAGACTCTGGGGAAGCCTCTCCGTGGGTTCTGGAGCTGTGATGGGTCCTGGGCACCACAACCACGGCAGTGCCAGGTGTGGGAAACCCCAGGCCCCAGCTCCTCACTGGGCTGGTGGCTCCGGAGGCTCTGAGTGAGTCTCTCTCAACTCCAGACACAGTGGGGATCCCTGCCTGTCCCCCCTTTCTTTTCCTTTTCCTTTTCCTTTTCCTTTTTGGTGTGTTAATTCCTGTTCCTGCTGGCTCCGAGGGCTGGAAGAGAATTAAAATAAATTGTTGCACCTCTGCTCTGGAGCCAGGGAGAGCTGGGGATGCTCACCTGGAGAGGAGAAGGCTCCAGGGAGAGCTCAGAGCCTCTTGCAGGGCCTAAAGGGGCTCCAGGAGAGCTGGAGAGGCACTGGGGACAAGGCATGGAGGGACAGGACACAGGGAATGGCTTCCCACTGCCAGAGGGCAGGGCTGGATGGGATCTTGGGAAGGAATTGTTCCCTGGGAGGGTGGGGAGGCCCTGGCACAGGGTGCCCAGAGCAGCTGTGGCTGCCCCTGGATCCCTGGCAGTGCCCAAGGCCAGGCTGGACGGGGCTTGGAGCAGCCTGGGACAGTGGGAGGTGTCCCTGCCCATGGCAGGGGGTGGGATGAGATGAAGTTTAAGGTCCCTTTCACCCCAAACCATTCTGGGATTGTGTGAAAATAGGAAATGACACAGAATGATAAAAATCCCATCCCTGTTCCCGGGTGGCTGCACACGGATGCTCTGCCCCAAACCCCTGCACGTCCTGGGAAATGGTTTGTGCTTTGGGCTGGGGGTTTTGGGTTCTGCTGGTTTGATTTTCCCTTCCAGCTGCCTTGAACTGCTGGGTGTGCAGCTTGGAGCACTCCCAATCCATGGAGCCAACGCTCCTGGACACCTTTGGATCTATTTAAGGAGTCTGGCTGCCTGGGAGAAGCTGCTATAACTTCCCTTCCCTTCCCTTCCCTTCCCTTCCCTTCCCTTCCCTTCCCTTCCCCCCACACTCTTTTCCATGCTCTCAATTCCTGTAAATTTGCATTATTAATCCACAGGATGTCTGGAGCTACCATAGGCTTAAAAAGCAATGGAGGTTTTTTAGGCCACTTGAGCATTTTTGGTGCAACAGTTTTATCACAATTTTCAAAGGCTATGTCACCCTTACTAAAGCAATGATTGTTTTGTTTTTTGTTTTGTTTTGCATTTTGTTTTGTTTTGNTATCCAGCCCAGCAGGAGGAGAAGGATTCCCTCGGGGTCACTTTCCCTTCAGCCCACCTTGGGGACATGCCAGCCTTCCCCTGGTGTCCCCACGGGTGCAGCCCCACCCAGTCCCTGCCGGGCCAGTGACAACCGCCTTGTCCTGCCTTAACTCGGTCCCAGGGCTGTGACAGGAGTGTCCCAGGGCTGCGACAGGAGTGTCCCTGCTCGGGTCCCCTGGGTGTGGAGGGTCCACCCGGGTTGGTGCCACGGTGGCAGCTCGGGGAGCAGGGAAGGACCCACTCCAGGGGATGGGACCCCCCAGCAGGGGCAGGAGGGACCTTGCTGGTGACCCTTCCCACAGGAGAGGTGGCCAAGACCTGGGACCGGGGGGTTAATCCTCCCTGAGGGTCTTCTGCAAGGGACAGGAGCCTGGGGACGGCCAGGCCTGAGCGCTGGGGACACCGAGGCACACACAGGCCACCGGTGCAATGAGTGGGGTGGCCCCGGGGATGGCAGGGCGGGTGATCCCCGGGCAGCTCTGGATCGAGCAGTGGCTGCAGGCAGACGAGGAGGCTCTGAACCCGCCCGGCTTCAGGGATTTCTGCTGCCTTTTTACCCCTTTTTAGTTTTCCCCCTCTTTTTCCTTTCCCCCTCTTCCCCCTCCCCTTCCTTTTTTCTCTTTCTCCCCATTTTTCCTCTTCCCTCCTTTTTTCCTCTTCCCCCTTTTCCCCCCGGCTTTTTAATTTTTGGCGTTCCTGAGAGGAGCTGGCAGTTCCAGACCAAGGACACCTGCGGGTGCACCTCGGTCCCACCCCGGCTCCGGGATGGCTCCCGCCGAGGGAGGGGGGCAGGATCAGGCCCTGGCCGCGTTGCATTGCAATGGGTTTTAAATTTAGAAATTGTTCAGATTTGTACTTTGGGAAAAAAAAGGACTTTGGACATCAGGGAAAACAAATGGGCGGGAGGGGAGCGGGAGAAGCCGTGCCCAGGCTGCGTTTGTCAGAGCCCTGCTGGCGTGTGGCCCATCCCTCAGCAGCCCCGTTAGCCCCGGGGACAGGAGCAGGGCAACGCCGGCAGGGACGACAGGGGAGAGGAAGAGGAGGGGGAAGGAGAGGGACAGGGTGCTCGGGGACATCCCAGTGGCAGCCGGATGGGGCTGAGGGAAGGATCTGTCCCCTGGGGGGTTCCAAGGACACTCCCCTGGCTCCCAAACACAGCAGAGCAGCTTCCATCCATCCTGCATCCCACAGGGGTCCAGCACGTATCCTGCCCCGGGCTGGAGAGGCTGGAAGTGAGACCATTTGTGCAGGGGTGGGAAGGTGGCAGCGCTGCCCTGCACCCAGAGCCGGTGGCACTGGGGTGGCTGTGCCGGGAGGCAGCAGCCGGTGCCAGCAGGGCTGATGCCAGGAGCCATAGCAAGAGCAGGGTGACAGTCCTGCTGGCTCCTCGCGGCATGGAGCAGAGCCAGGGATGCCACCAAGCTGCCCTTGGTGGCATAAATGGGAAGGGAGCAGGGGGAGGGAGGTGCTGGGGGGTGCAGGAAGGTCCCATGGGTGTTTGTCCGTATTTTCCATCCCTGGAAGTGCTCAGGGCCAGGCTGGATGGAGCTCTGAGCTCTGGTCTAGTGGAAGGTGTCCTTGCCCATGACAGGGGGCATTTATCAGGAGCTTTAAGGTCTCTTCCAGCCTAAATCATTCTGGGATTCTGTGATTTTCAGCCCAGACGTGATGAGGAGGATGGGGGATGCCTGCTGAGCATCCAACCTTCCTTCCAGGGTGCTCTGTCCTAGGGCTCTGCTCTCACTCGCCCACCCCAGGGAGAGGGGGACAAACCCTCCCCTCTCAGGGCAGAGTGACCACTGGGGCCATTCTCCCCCTGCTCTGCAGTTCGGGGACAAACACGGAGGAGGGGACACAGGAGCAATGGGGCTTTTAAACCCTTCTTTGGCTTTAAATGCTCCTGGGGCCACCCATGGCCGCACGGGCTCGATGTCCCCAAGGTGGGCTCAGACCTGCACCCGAGAGCCTTCGAGGAGCCCCGTCCTCCCACCACTCCCTGGCACAGCTCCAGCTCCCCTCTCCTGATCCCCTCATTAGCTGCAACACGGAAAGTGTTTTGAAACCTTTGCAGAGGGGTCTGTGTCCCCCCTCCCCTCCCCCTGCCTCGGCCACTTTTCCCGTCACGCTCATTAGAGCCCTGAGTATCAATCAGGGGGAGATGAAAGCCAGCTGGGGATACATTACAACACCTTGGGAAGGGATGAAAGCGCCTCTTTAGTCCTAACAAACCTCTCCAAGCCCGATTGCATATGGATGTGAGCCTGGCGCTCTCGCTGCCTTTCATCTCAGCTTTTGCCTTTTGGGCTCTTTGCCTTCTGCCCCCACCGCAGCGACCCAGTGACACCACGAGTGTGACCAGCACGGTGGCCTGGGGACCCTGGCATGGGTGGCACAGCCTGCTGGACACCCCAGAAAGATTATTAGGAGGTTTTAGAGGTCTCGCTTTGCCCGTTTGTCCCCTCTGATGTCTGAGGGCTAAGAGGACTACCCAAAACACCCCCAGCAGGAGTTTCCATGGACACCTCTGGGTGCACCTCGGTCCCACCCCGGCTCCGGGATGGCTCCCGCCGAGGGAGGGGGGCAGGATCAGGCCCCCGCCGCGATGCGTTGCAATGGATTTTAAATTTAGAAATTGTTCAGATTTGTACTTTGGAAAAAAAAAATCCATGGGGCATTAAATATTTACAGAAAATCAGCAGCTGCGTAAATAATAGAAAAATCCAATATTCGGCGAGTGGACCGGTTTTCAATAAATTTGAAAATTTTATGATATTGTTATTATTATTTATTGCCTATTTTATTTGCCGGTGTCTCTCCTCGCAGGCCGCATGGATCTGGGTGTTTGACCACCTCGTGCCAGGCCAGGGGTCAAACTCCTCCTGCCCAGAGCTCTGCCTGCTGAGTCCGTCCCGCTCGCCGCACGGATGGGATGCGCCTGCAGCAGCAGCCAGGGATAGGATCCCTCTGCCGCTCCCTGCCCTGCTGATGCCCACCCTGGCACGGCCCCACGGTGTCACCGGGGGTCCCGCAGGGCCACGGGAGTCCCGTGGGAGCAGAGGGCTGTGGAGGGTGACGGCGTCGTAGCACCTCCTCTAATGGGATCCTCTCCACAAGTAATTAAGCTCCGGCTAATGCTAACCGTAATGTGATGTATGTATGCCTTTAACTAATCATTTATTAGCCTCGTTGATGGTTTGTCAATATTAATTCATTTATTTAAACAACTCCGAGCTGTAATGAAGATGTTTGCTTTAAGGGGGGAAAAAAAAGAGATGGAGCTGCCAGGAGATTTTTTTGTTGACTCGATGTGTGTCGCCCTGCCCCGGGTGACGGGGCTCGCCGGGACGAGGAGCTGCTGCCACTGCTCAGCCCGGGGCTGGTGGCCTGTCCTGGGGTGGGTGGGGAGCTGTCACTGGTGGAACTGGGAACCAGGGGGAGCACAGGGAGCTCCAGGCTTCCTGCAGCACCCAGGGCAGCAGGATCAGGCCCCGTTTCCTGCCCCAGGGTGATGGGAGAATCCCGGGGGATGTTGGGCTCCGGCACAGCCCAGTTGTACCAGCTCATGTCGGAGCAGCTCCAGTGCCAAGCAGCTCCACCAGAGAAACTTTGGAAGAATTTCCCTTGGTTTGACCTTAAAATGTTCGAGCTGTGCCTCAAAGCCTGAAATCAAACCCAAACGTGCTGCCTGACCCAGAACTATCGGGTTTTGCTTGACTATCGATTTGTTAATGATTTCAGACCAGTTTTCATTTCAAATCAAAGTACTTCTATTTATTTTTTTTTGGAGCTGGGGAGTGGCAAACTGCCGATAAACTGAAAAAAAAGTACTTTTGGTCTTGTTTGATAAGCCCAGGTTGGATCAGATTTGGTCCCTGTTTTGTGCCCTCTGGGTATTGCAGCAGGTGGGATGCAGGAGCAGGGAATGTCGTGGGAAGCATCCCGGGGCAGAGGGGTCCTGCCCTGGCTCTGGGCTGAGCAGATCCCAAAGCAGAGCCTCTGGCCAGGAGTTGGATCAGCTGCTTCCAGCTCTCCTTGGCAGCTTCTTAATATCAACTAGATCACCGTATTAAAGTTAACTTTCTCTTAAACAGGCTTAATTAGCGTCCTTCAGACAAACATAAATTAATCCTGGGTTGCTCAGGAGGATGTGGAGTTCCCCCATGATCGATCACCAGTCCTGGCTGGAGACAAACTCCTTGGAAAGCCGGGGCTGGCATTCGGCGTCCCTGAGGCTGCACCCAGGAGCTGTGAGCTGGGGTCTCCTCGTGTCCTGCCCCAGGCTGTGGGCACAGAGACCTGGCTCTGGATGTCACCACTGCCATGTGGGACCGTGCGTGACCGTGTGTGACCGTGTGTGACCGTGTGTGACCATTCACTGTCATGCAGGACAAGATGTGACCATGCACAAACACACCTGAGCATTCCTGACCATTCCTCACCATCCATGACCACACACAACCCTGTGTTACTGTGAATGACCACACATGACCACTCACCACCGTGGATGACCATGTACAACCATGGTTGACCATGTACGACCATTCCCCACCATCCATGACCACACACAACCACACACAACCCAATATTACCGTGTCTGACCACTCACCATCGTGTGTGACCATGCATGACCACTCACCACCACACACGCCCATGTATGACCAAATATTACCACGCACAACTGTGTATGACCACGGATGACCAGTCACCACCGTGGATGACCATGTGCCACCACAGGTGACCACACATGACCATTCCCCCCATCCATGACCACACACAGCATTGTACAACCAAATATTACCTTGAACAACCATGTGTGACCACACACAACCACTTGCCACCATGGCTGACCATGTACAACCATGGATGACCATGTACAACCGTGGCTGACCATGTGGAATCATGAATGACCACACACCACCATTCACCACCGTCCATGACTATGCACAACCACTCGCCACCATCTGTGACCACACACAACCCCACATGACCACACACAACCCTATGTTACCGTGAATGACCATACATGACTACTGACCACCGTGGATGACCATGTACAACCATGGATGACCATGCGCGACCATTCCCTGCCATCCATGACCACACATGACCACTCACCACCATCCATGACCATGCACAACCACTCACCACCATCTGTGACCGCACACAACCACATGTGACCACACATGACCACACACAACCCTTTATCACCACATATGACCACACACGACCATTCCCCAGCATCCATGACCACACACAACATTGTACAACCAAATACTTCCTTGAACAACCATGTATGACCACACACAACCACTTGCCACCATGGCTGACCATGTACAACCATGGCTGACCATGTACAACCATGGATGACCATGCACGACCATTCCTCACCATCCATGACCACACACGACCACTCACCACCATCCATGACAGTGCACAAGCACTCACCAGCCTCTGTGACCACACACAACCACACGTGACCACACATGACCACACACAACCCTGTATTACCGTGTATGACCACTCACTGTCATGTATGACCATGAACAACCTTGGATGGTCACACACGGCCACTCACCATCATCCATGACCACACGCAACCACACACAATCATGCATGATCGTGTACCACCAAGTATTACCCTGCACAACTGACCACACGTGACCACTCGCCACCATGGATGACCACGCAGAACCACGGATGACCACACATGACCATTCACCACCATCCGTGACTGCACACAACCACAGATGACCACAGACAACCCTATATCACTGTGCCCAACTGTGTGTGACCACACATGACCCCTCACCACCATCCATGACCAGGTATGACCATGTGTGGCTGTGAAATGCCCCCCCACCACAGATGCAGCCCCCAGGTGCAGGGCTGGTGTCTTGGCTGTGCATGGCCATGGATAGTTTGTCTCCCATGAAAATGTTCTTTGTTCCTGACCAGCCTTGCAGTGTCTGCAGCATCTTGCTGTGGCAGAGGACATATCCATGGAGAAAGGACCTTCTCCTGCATGGTTTGATCCTGCTGCCTGCTCTTTTCGTTCTGCCCAAGAAGGACCAGAAAGCAGGCTCCTTCTCTAAGGAAAAACAGGGAAAAGAAAGGTGGAGGTTTGATAGGAGGTCAAAGGAACCTGGGGGTGAAAATCACTGCGTTTTGGGAAACTGCTGAAAGGCTTCCAGTGCAGCAGGAACCTGCATGGATCCCTCAGGAAACAGGGATGGAAGAAACCAGGTTAATTCAGCTCAAATCGTTGGTGGCATTTGCCTGTGTTGATAAAAGCAACGCCCAGAGCTACTTGAGACTTCAGCGGCCTTTGGTCTGGAATCATGCAGGAAAAGGGGGTGGAGATACTTTGCTTTGGAGGCAGGGAAACTGAGGCACTGAAGGTTTGACAGTCTTTTTGGGGTGCCACACCCATCTTAGCCCCAAAGTCTTCGTGCAATGGGCTCAGAGTCTTGAAATCCCCCTGGACCGGAGCGGGATTTCCCCTTGGGAATCACCCAGCTCTGTGCACAGAGCAGCTCCGGATGGCTCAGCACCCTCCAGGGAAACATCAGGGGGGAGGCGATGGGGGGATAAAGAACCCATGGGGGGACATGGGGGCCAGGTCCCCTCAGGGTGAAGGCGCACGGGGAGCCAGGGACCCCATCCCAGCCACCAGGAGGAGCAGAGGATGGGAGCGGGCAGGGGGCAGCGCGGGGCGGCCGGAGCAGGGGGGCTGCCCAGCCTGACACTGGGTCACGGAGCCGGGAGCGGGGCGAGGTGCCGAAGGGATCAATAGCAATTCTAATATCATACGAGTCAATTCTGACCTGTCATGGGCAGCGCGGCAGGCTGACTCCAGAGCTGCAGGACCTGATAAATGGGCTCTCAAAACCATATTTATAGCAAGAAAAAGCTCATAAAATGGAAACAGGGGCAGGGCGAGGGAGGAGGACGCTGCAGCCTGGCCGCGCTCCGGCCATTATGTTGGCTGCGGGAAGGGGAAAGGGATGTCGAAGCTGCCCGCCCTGGGGGGCTGTTTAGGGGCTGGGATTTGGTGCTGGAGGGGTTGTGGGGTGGAGACCCTGCCCACGGGGCAGGGGAGCACCAAATGATGGCCTGGGTGGGGGACAGGCGTGAGCATGGAGGGACACAGGGCTGGGGGGTTTGGGTTGGGTTGTTAACCCCAGCAAACTCCTGCCCCCAGTCCTCTACAAGCCCCTGTCACCCACACACCCCAGGGACACGGCTGTAGGAGAGCTCCGGGGCCACCTCAAACCCCGCTGTGGGGTCCTGACCGATTTCTGGGGGACACACATGAGGAAGGCACTGTTCCCCCTTATCCCTCCCCAGGCAAAACGAGACCTGCAGCCGCTCACCCCTGCTCCCCTCTGGTCCCATCCTGTCCCTCCTGCTTCCCCGCCCCGAAGAGCAAACCCTGCCTGACATTTCCCGGAGCCGCGGTTTTCCTCCAAGCCTTGATGAGGAAAGAGAAAAATCGGGGAAAGAATGAAGAGGGACAGGTAGGCGTGTGCAGGGGCATCAGCTCATCTGTGCCCCAGAGATGTTTGTCCCCTCTCCCCTGTCCCAGCCAGCAGGACACCCAGGGGTGACTCCTCGTGCCAGGAGAGGCGTGAAGGGCCACGGTCCCTGTGTGGTTCCCCTGCCTTGATTTGCTCCTTCACCCCTCTCCTGCCTCTTTGTCCTCCTCCCTGTGGATCAAACCCCACACGGTGCTGCGCTGTTTCCCTTCTCCACCTTTTTGGGCATTTTTCCTGCTGTAAATCCTCCCCAAATATTGCTCCCCGTTAACCAGGGAGATTTATTGCCCCCAAGGGCCCCTCCCAGGAGGTGGGCAGGGGGAGCAGGGGCAGGTGAGCACCTCTCCATCCTCTCTGTGCCTTCTCAGCTCCTGTGGATGCCTGTGGGCACTCAAGGAAAACCAAACCACCCAGACACGGTGCCTCGTGATTTATTCCATCCCCTCCTGTGGATTTAACCAGGCTGGCTGGAGCCCACCTGTGCTACAGGTGTGGTGAGTTTGCTGGGCTCAGCTTGGGTCCTCTGCAGGGGGGTCTGTGAGGGAGGGCTTGGGAGGAGGAGGAGGATGAGAAGGTGCTGAGGGAGGTGTGACATGAACAGGGGCTGGATTTGGCATCCAAGGTGCCCCCAGAGCTGAGACTGATCCTCTGAGCTGTGTTCTCTGTGTACCTTGTGGCATTTTTGGGATGGTCCACACTGGCACTAGGATGGATCTGCCAGGAGTTGGGGATCTGTTATTTTGTCTCCATCTAGAGCAATAGAAGGGACAGGAAAACTCCCACCTCCAGTTTTCCCATTCTTGTTATTTTCTTCCCCTCAGAGCTTCTCTCCCCCTCCCCTGTGCAGCAAATACAAAGTCCTGATCACACCCGGATCGATGCAACCTGAGCCAATCACCCTGAGAGGAACCTGCTGGAAACCCAGCCCCGTTCTGTGCTGCTCCTTCCTCCTTTCCCTCCTCACTCTCCTCCTCCCAGCAGCCTCACACTCTCCTCCTGCTCCCTCGGCAGTGGCCTGGGGTGGCTTTGCCCCCTTATTGTGTGACAGAGCAGTGCTGCTGTGCTGCTGTTCCATGGACACCTTCTGCCAGGCCTCAGCTCCAGCTGCTGAGCGCAGGGGGACTGTGGGGTGAGGAGGGGATGCACCCCCAGGCTGGTGCCGTATCACAAAATCCCAGAATGGTTTGGGTGGGAAGGGACCTTAAAGCCCATCCCATTCCACCTCCTGCCATGGGGCAGGGACACCTCCCACTGTCCCAGGCTGCTCCAAGCCCCGTCCAGCCTGGCCTTGGGCACTGCCAGGGATCCAGGGGCAGCCACAGCTGCTCTGGGCACCCTGTGCCAGGGCCTCCCCACCCTCCCAGGGAACAATTCCTTCCCAAGATCCCATCCAGCCCTGCCCTCTGGCAGTGGGAAGCCATTCCCTGTGTCCTGTCCCTCCATGCCTTGTCCCCAGTCCCTCTCCAGCTCTCCTGGAGCCCCTTTAGGCCCTGCAAGGGGCTCTGAGCTCTCCCCGGAGCCTTCTCCTCTGCAGGTGAGCACCCCCAGCTCTCCCAGCCTGGCTCCAGAGCAGAGGGGCTGCAGCCCTGGAGCAGCTCCGGGGCCTCCTCTGGGCTGGCTCCAGCAGCTCCACGTCCTCCTGATGTTGTTCCCCAGGGCTGGGGCAGCTCTGCAGGTGGGGTCTCACCTGAGCGGGGCAGAGGGGCAGAATCCCCCCCTCCCCTGCTGCCCACGCTGGGGGCTCAGCCCAGCACAGGGGGGGTTTCTGGGGTCAGTGCCCACGGCCGGGGCAGGCTGAGCCTCTCACCCACCAACAGCCCCAAGTCCTCCCCAGGGCTGCCAGTGGTTTGGGGATCCTGGGGAGCTGCTCCCCTGCTCTGTGCCCGGCTTCCTCTCATGGCTCAGGAGGACAATGGACTTTCCTTCCTTCCAACCTGCCCTGGGACAAGGTTGGGCTCTGCTGCGCAGGGATAAAATCCCCCCAGGAGTGCCCCCAGGGAATTGCTGCTCCGAGGGCAGCACGGGAAGCTGACATTCACCTGGGACTGGTCCAGGCGGATTTCACATGAACCAGCAGCTGACACCAAACAGGTCGAGTCCAGAATGAATAAAATAACCCCAAAATCAGAGGGATTTCTGGCGGAGGTGGGGACTGAGTCGCTGCTGCCGCTGCGCTCCCGCGTCTGTCCAGGAGGAGGGCTGGGAGCTCACGTGGGCAGCGGCGGCCGGGAGGAAGGAATCAAATCTTTGCTCGGGTTTTGCTTCAGGTATTCTCACAAAATGTGACATTTCCTGCTTCAAAAAGGAGAGGAGAAAAGAAAGATCAGTGTGTTGGAACCGACAATTCCACTCCCGTCTTCCTCCCATCTTTCCAAGCAAATCCGCTGGTTTATTTATGAATTAGGCTCACAAAAAACTTTGAGCATCTGGCTGCTGGGGGTTTTTTGTGTGTTAAAAAATGCAACATTTCCCAAAAAAGTTTTATATATGAATTTTTATTTTTAAAATGGAATTTTTAATGGAAAAAAAACAAAATGCCTTTGAAGCCCCATTTCTCACCGTGTGGGGGAATTTATCAAGCAGGTTGGTTGCAGGGATCTCGGCGAGGGTGAGACATTTTTCCCAAGCTCCCAGCTGGCAACAGGCAGGGAAAGGGATTTCCAAAAGGCAGCCGTGCTGGGGGCAGCCTTTTGGGATGGAGCAAGGTGGGGAGCAGGATACAGGACTGGATGTAAGTGTTTGGTCCTGCTCAGGGTGTTTATTGCTCTGCAAAAGCTTTCTCTGCTCCCTGGGTGGGGAAGATAAAGTCACAGAATGGTGGAATTGTTAAGGTTGGGAAAGACCTCCAATGTCATTGAGTCCAGCCATTAACCCAGCAGTGTTTCTGCACTAAACCACCTCCTCAAGTGCTACATCCACATGGCTTTTGAACACTTCCACCACTGCCCTGGGCAGCCTGCTCCAGTGCCTGACCACATTTTCAGTGAAGAAATTTTTCATAATATCCAATCTAAATTTCCCCTGGTGGAAGGATTTTCCCAGGGCTCAGTTGCCACACACCCTTTTGCAGGAGGAGCTCTGGAACTCTGTTTTTTCCCTCTGGTGAGGACCTCAGAAAAGCACCTGAGCAAAAGTTGGGCCATCAAGACTTGATTTCTCCCTTTCCTCTTGGTGGGCCCCTTGAGGACCCAGAAGAGGCAGCCTGGCTGGGTGGGATATGGAGGATTTCCACCCCTCTACTCTTGGGCATCAAGAGCCTCACAGAAATCAGGAACCTGAGGCCACCAAGAGCTGCCAACGTGCAGGGACCAGTTCCCAGCCATGTCCTTCCTTGCCTTCTCCACATGGAGACCCAAAGGCTCCCAACAGCCCTGCCCCATTCCCATCTTCACGGTCCCATCTTCCTCACGTCCCAAATTCATCCTGCCCCAACTTCACCCTGCCCCATGTGCCTTCCTGATGGCAGGAAGGGCATTTTCAAACGCGACAGGAAGAAGGCAGGAAATACCAGTTTGGAGCTGGTGTCTGGAGAGCCACCACTGTGGTGGGAGGTGAACTCGTGACCAGCATCTGCTGGTCCTGGTTGGAGCAGAACAGCTCCTGGGTGACCCCTATTTCTGTGCTCATGGGCACTTTTGGGCATTCACATGGTGGTGGTGGGCAGGGGTGACACCAGTGGGCAGTGGTGACCCCGTGTCCACCACCAGCTGCACCATCTCCTGCCTAAAGGGTCTCCAGCAGCATCAGCTGCCACCACTCCAAGGACTGAGCACCCCAGCTCAGCTCCTGTCCCCAGGGATGGACACACAAAGCCCAAGGCAGACAATGGCCAGGAAAAAAGAGTTTTCTGCAGTGCTGAGAAGCTGAGCCCAAGCTCCTGAGATGTGCTCCCACATCGGCTGGGGCACACTGGGAGACAGACATGTCCCAGAGGTTCTGCTCCATCCCTTCTTCTCCTTGGCCACCTGGGAGAGCCTCTCCTTGGGTACAGACCAGTGCTCTAGCCCGGCTGGTTGGACACAACCCAACCACTGCCATCCCGGGCCTACCTCCTCCATGGGGCCCATTCCCCAGGCCTCCATTTCCTCCATCGCCCATTCCTGGGCCAACGTGCCTCTGGAAAAACAGGCTGGTTGTGTGGAGAACCCAAGCATGGCAAACAGCGATGAGCGCTGGGAGAGGACACCTCCCCATCCATCTCCTCTGCCAGGCCTTATCTCGGAGGGAAGGCGCATCCGGAGGGAACGAGGAAGAGCTGAAGGGGACATCTGGCTGCTCGAACCCTTGGCCCCCATCTCCATGTAGCCGGTGAAGATCCTGGCGTCCTCTTGACGGAAGCTAGGCTGCATCCCCGGCCTTCCTATCTCCTTGCAGAGCATGGCAGTTCCTGAATTGCCTGCCCGTGGCGGGCCCTAATGGCCCAGAGCTGATGTTTTATTGTCGGGTTTAAAAGTGTAATTAGTTCAAGTGTAAACAAAAAAACCTTGCTTAATTAAGAATTTTTAAACAGGGCACAGAGAGATTCCGGAAACATTAATGAACCCCAGGCAAGCACCATAAAATTGATCGAGGGAAGAGAGACGGCGAGGGCTGGGGGAGGGCTGGGGTGGGATGAGTGAGGAGAGGGTTTTACCGCAGGAATCGCCTCAGTTTACTTTGGCCGCTTTAGTGCCGGAGTGCATTTGGAGGCTGCGTTTATGGCGATGGGTCTCCATAGAAATGCCTAATGATTTTTTATGCATTAATGGGAGCGATGGACAGCGGCAATACATTGTTTAAGGAGATGGAGAGGATCCTTTTAAGGCTGACGTGTTATAGATCAAGAGTGACGAGGCAGGCCCTGGGATGAGGTTCCCTGTGCCATGGCCTGGTGGGGCCCACACCTGAACAAGGAGCAAATGTCAGGCCGGACCTCTAAGAGTCCATAAAAACAACAAGTAAAATCAAAGCGCTGTTTTCCCACCACCCCATCCCTGCTTTCAAAGCTCTTTTTGGCTGGTGCCCAGAGGAGTTAAATATATCTGCCTTTCCCATCCATGGGCAACGGGTGGGAAGAGGGTCTGAGCATTTCCCACCCAGGCACTGCCAGGTGTGTCTCCAGGCTGACACGTTCTGTGTAGGTTGAAACATCTGAAGCAGGAGAAGATGCCTGGAAGAGCCTTCTTCTTCCTCTTGACTGGGAGGCAGCCACAGGCTCTGCTGGGCTCTGCTCAAGGCCAACCGGCCTCTCCCTGGATGGTTGGGTTGCGTGGTGGGAGGTGCTGGTGAAGGTCAACCTTGAAGACTTTCTGTGCATGGGTGTCCCATTGAAGATGGTGGGTGAGAGAACTGGAAGGGCCAAGAGTGAAATGGAAGAGGAAGAAAAGTGACCTTCAGGCTTGGGAAAGGTCATCCCTCTTATTCCACCACCAGGGATGAAGAGCCCTTTGCCCATGGAAGGAGTCCTGCTGCCTCTGTCTTGGGCTGGGAGCCCAGCTCTGCTCCCAGGGAAGAGCAGCCCCTGCTGTGGGCAGCTGAAGGACTTTGAAGGTCAAGACACCCCTTGGCTTTTCCCTTCCTGGCCCCAAGGATTTCTTGCCCAGTGCTTTGGAGCAGCCAAGTCCTGGAGAAGCTCAGCAATTTTCTGTTCTTCTGGTCAAAGTTCCCTTTGGAGACCTCTGTACCACAGGCAGTATCTCCTGGAGTTCTGCAGGAATGTCCACCTTGTTCTCCCCAGACCTCTGTAATAATCATGTTCAGGGCCACCAAAGGCCACCAAAATCCTCAGAGAGAAGCTGGCTGCTGCCTGGGAGCCCACCTTCAGCCTGGCATGGTTTCTCCTGTCCTCCCCTTATCTGAGATGGAGAAGAAACCAGCCAGTGTCCTGTCCTTCTGGACTTGCTGCTGTATCCTCTCCCTTCTGGAGCACATGAACTCACTGCCTTCTACTCTTCCTCAAAGGCCACCTCTTCCAAACCTCCTGTTCCTGTTGGTTGCCTTCATGGCTCTCCAGCTTGTCCACATTTTCCTTGTAAATCTGGTGCCCCACCCAGGTGAGAGGCTCTGGTGGGGCCCTCACTAAAGCTGAGTTGAACGAGGGGGTGGCTGCCAGGTCCGGCACCTCACTTGGCCTCTGTGCTCTCCCCAGCCTGCTCAGGGCTTTCCCCAAGAAATCAGGGCACTGTGGGCTCCGTTGAGCACTCAAAACTTGCTCTCCTCGAGGGAGTGGAGTGAGCAGGGCCACCAGGTGACACATCTGTCCTCAGCGAGACCCCGCCCTGTGAGATGTCAGCTCCACAGCAGGGTTGGGCAGAGAGAGGATGACCAACGAGAGAGAAAACAAGCCACGGAGTCATAAAATCCCAGACTGGTTTGGGTTGGAAGGGCCCTTAAAGACCATCTCGTTCCAACCCCTTCCTTGGGCTGGGATGCCACCCTTCAGACCAGTCTCACTGGATGAGCTGTGAGACTCAAACTCACCCTTCCAACAGCCCCAGGAGGCGTCATCCAGAGGTGGGG
Organism: Dicrurus megarhynchus; assembly: GCA_013399195.1. Classification (NCBI taxonomy): domain Eukaryota; kingdom Metazoa; phylum Chordata; class Aves; order Passeriformes; family Dicruridae; genus Dicrurus; species Dicrurus megarhynchus. Next base: position 40,612 of record VXAD01005718.1, read on the forward strand.
AAATGAGGTTTGGGGAGTTTAGACCACTTCTAGTGGCAGATACGCCGCGTGGGATAGGCTGCGCTGCCAAGGGAGGGACACGGCAGGAGGTGGAGTCACCCTGAGCTGGTGGGAGAGATCCCAGGCTGTTCCCTGGGTGCTGTGCGGGTCTCCCGGGGGTACTTCTGTCACTGGAGCAACACTCAGGGCTTGTCCCTCTCCTGATGATGCCGGGCACGGAAGGACAGCTGGCAGTGCTGGCCCTGGGCACTTTGCTGAGCTGAGGGTGCCCAACACCTACCCAGGGACAGAGCCCACACCTTGCTCCCCAAAGAGGCTGTAGGTACCCGCGTGGGACGTCCCTGCCACGCTGCCGCCTCTCCTGTCCCGTCGCACCCAGGGGTGGATCAGCTCCCACCGCAAAGCTCCCACGGGGTGCGCTGGGCTCCGTGGGCTTCCCGTCCCCTCTGCCTCTTCTTTCATTATTTCCCCGCTCCTCCCACCCTCTCCCTGCCTCTCCTCCTTCCCCTGGCTTTTGTTCCTTCTCTCCTCTTCCCCTCCCTCCTCCCAGAAGCCTTCCCCCATCTCCAATCCCTGCTCCGGCTGCCCAGCCTGTGTCAATTAAGTATCGATCCCCTGTTCTCTATCAGTGGTCAGCTGAGCTAACCAGTCCTGCTCGCTGCTTTTCACTGGGATGAATAATAACAATAATAATAAAGGGGTAGGGGGGAGGCAGCTGCACTTCGTGCCTGCAGCCCTTCACCTCTCCCTACCCCGCGCACGCCCGCCCTCGCCCCCTCCACAGCTACAGGCAAAATCGATAGCGCGCGGAGTCAGGAATGGAATATTTTTATCCTCTAATTGGGAAATGTGCTTTGACAAAGCCCGAGGAGCAGGGAGGGGGCCGGCAGATACTGTACTGAGAGCCAGGGAAGGCGGCAGAGCCCGGCCAGAGCAGGGACGCCGGGGATTTTCTGCAGCAGCTGGGAGGAGGTGACGGCGTTGGGCGTTTTGGGTGGGCCCGGGGCAGGGCTCTGCAGGACTGGGGCAGTGCTGGTCCCATGGAAGAGCCAGTCTTGACCTAGGGGGTGTCAGTGAAAGGATGAAAAGAGGACAAAAAAGCCCATCCTCCCCCTCAATTCCCTGCCACTGCTTTGCTATTGCTGTTCCCTGCTCCTGGCTGGCATCCCAGGACTCCACATCCCGTGGCTCTGGTGCTTGCCCAGGCCAGGTGGTGCTGAACAAGGTGGGACGGTTGTGCCTGGGACACCCCAGCGAGGTGTCCCAGGAAGCCACCAGCCCTCCCTCGTTACCCCTGGGAGATCCTCACCCTGCCAGGCCCAAGGCAGCTGGTACTGGTGTGGCTGCAGAGCTGTAGGTTGGACTCAAGGATCTTAAATCTCTTTTTCACCCTGAATGATTCCATGATGCAGAATGATTCTGTGCCTGCACAGGTGGCAATCCTGCCATCAGCCTCATGTGCAGCTCCAAGTTTATCACACCTGGAGACACCTGCCTGTCCCCAGCTGTGCCAGGGGAGGTGTGTTGTCTTTGCCCGTGGCAGGGGTTGGGATGAGATGATCTTTAAGGTCCCTTCCGACCCAAACCACTCTGTAATTCTTTAAATGATCCCCTTCCTGCAGTCAAACCAGCTCTGGTAGGTTCGCAGGCACCACTGAAACCAGACAAGAGAGACACCAAGACACAAATCCTCAGTCCATGGAGGGATTTCAAAGAGATGTAGATGTGGCACTTAGGGACATGGTTTAGTGGTGGTGGGCTAATGATTGATGATTTTGGAATCATAGAATCATTTAGGTTGGAAAAGACCTCCTGGAGCTGCTGCCAGCCTGAATATTGGGGCTACACTGGGGACATTGTGGAGAGGAAGATTTGAGTCTTTTCTCCCAGGTAATCAGTGGCAGGAAGAGAGGAAAGGGCCTCAGGTTGCCCCAGAGGAGGTTTAGTTTGGATATTAGGAAAAATTTCTTCATGGAAAGGGTGGCCAGGCATTGTCACAGGCTTCCCAGAGCAGTGGTATAGCCACCATCACTGGAAGTGTCCAAAAACATGTGTGGATGTGGTGCTTGGGGATGTGGTTTAGTGGTGAACGCGAGGCTGGGTTAGTGGTAGGACCTGGCAATCTTAAGAGAACTTTTCCAAACCTAATGATTCTGTGATTCCACGATCCTGTGAGCCCTGGCTCTGCAGTCCAGCCCCACTCCCTGCCTCAGGAGTTTGGAGTGAATTCGTTTGTTGCCTCTGAGTTGGTTTCCAGTTCTCAAACTGGGAGCATGTGGCACCCTGCTGGCTCTTAATTAGAGTGCCCAGGCAATGCCAGGGTGGCCGGGCTGGAGAGGAATCCAGCTGGGAATGCGCCAGGCTCTCAGGACCTCAGGCTCTCGAGAGCTGCTGAGGCAGGAGCCTGGCTGCTCTCTTGGAGGAAAGCTGACGTGAAAATCAAAGCAAAGATGAGCAGAAATGGAACCTGTGATGTGACAAGTCCTTCATCAGACAAACACCAGGAACAGTGGTGACTTCAGCTGAATGAAGTGGGCGAGGGAAAGCTCCGGAAGGAAATGCTATTTAAAAGCTGAAATTAAATACTTTGACCTGCCAATGCAGGATGTTTCAAATGGTACTTAATTTCCACGTGTAAGGTGCCTATAATGCTCCTGAGTAAGTGAAGAAGTTACTCGGGTTTAATCTAATTGTACCTTCCCCGGGTTTGTTTCACGGGAGATGTTGACAAGCTGTAGCTTAGGGGGGAAAAAACCAAAGGCTGAAGATGATTTTTTCTCATGACTCTGGGCCAGAGCTGTGGAGGTTCCCTGCTCCCACTCAGCCCCACGTGTGGGCTGGTGACCCCTCAGCAGGATGGTTGGACGTGGCTTGTCTCCTCCAAAGGATCCTGAAGGAAGCAGAACATGACCCAAAAATAGCCCAAAACATCCCAAAAATCTGCAGATTTTGGGATATTAAAACCTACTGAAATTCTGTCCTCAGCAATAAACGGCAGGTTGGGAAGGGGCAGCAGAGCCCTGCGGTGCAGGTGCTGCTTTGAAGGGGCGTTTCAGATGAACTCAAGAGGATTTGGGTAAAGGCCGAGATGATCCTGATGAGGCACCCACAGTATGGAACCCACGAACTGCACAAACAAATCTCCTTATCCAGCCCGGGGAAGGAGCTTGTGAGCCAGGTCTTGGCTTCCCCAGAGTGTGAAGGAGATGGGGCTGGGCTGGCCAAGGACTGCTGATGTGCAAGGAAGGGTGGTTGGAGTCCAAATCTCCCCCTGTCATTTACTTCAGCCTCAACCCACAATCTCCTTGAGGAGTCTGAAGTGATCTGGAGAAGCCTGAGGGGTTTTTACACCATGCAGTGCCTGTCTTTTTGATCTGGCTTTAGGTTTGCTTTCAAACCTTTTAAACATCTCATCCTCTCACATCCAGCCCGTGCTGTCGCCCTAAGAGCACTCTCTGGCTGCCCCTGGCTGGGTTATTTTTATTTTTAAGCGTCTCTGCCTCGTTGTGGCCGTGCTCATGAAACCTTTGCACGGATGGAGGGGGAGACCCAGCACGGAGACCACAACTCTGCTCTTTTCCACCCACTTGCAGCCCCCAGGTTTCATTTGTTCCTGGCTGCCCTTGGCCAGCCCAGCAGTGCCCAGCGGGTGAGGTGCCAGTTTGGCCACCCAAGGAGAGACTGGCTCGGGGCATGCCTGGGGCTGGGGCTGAGCCAATCTTCTCGGGAACAGAGACAAATCTGCAGCTCTGCCTCCACAGCAGGGCAGGGAGTGATCGCAGTTGCCATAGCAGTGTCCTCTCCCTCCAGCCCTCCCTGCCAGCCTGGTTATTTTTGGCTATTGTTTTCCGAGCTGTTTTGAGTGAAACCAAGAGTGAACTGGAGGGAGGAAGCTGGATTCCCCTGCTTCTCCCCTTGTCAGGGGGTGCACAGGGAAAAGCTACTGGGCAAATTGGGGTGGTTGTGGGTCTGCTGCACCCTTTGGGACACAATGAGGCTGAAAGCCAAGGGGAGGTGATGCAGCATCTCCCTGGCTTGGTTGGGAGTCAGAGAATCTTGGAATATCCTGAGCTGGAAGGGACCCACAGGGATCCTCAGCCCAGCCCCTGGCCCTGCCCAGACACCCCAACAATCCCACCCTGGGCATCCCTGAGAGCGCTGTCCAAACGCTCCTGGAGCTCTGGCAGCCTCGGGGCCGGGACCATTCCCTGGGGAGCCTGGGCAGTGCCCAGCAGCCTCGGGGGGAAGAACCTTTCCCTGAGATCCATCCCAAGCCTGCAGACCTCCCAGGAGAAACCAGTGGTGTCCAGTGGGTGTCATCACTGCCCATGGCAGGAGGCTGGAACCAGATGGTCTTTGAGGTCCCTTCCAACCCAAACGAGTCTGGGGTTCTCTGATTCTATGAAAATCCAGCTCTGCAGGTTCCAGGATGGAATTGCTCCCGTGAGATCCCAGGCCAGGGGATGAACAGACTGGACACGCAGACCCCAGGACAGACAGACCTCAGGACAGACATGCACATGCAGGACAGAACAAGGGCTTGAAGACAACCCCTCCATGGCAGAAGCCTCTTGCTGGGTGAAGGATCTTCCTCAACATTCCTGTTTATCTTACAGGACCTGCTGCTGCTTCCACATTCTCCAGAATTAGGCCCCTTCCTACACAGTGTCCTGAGCCTGCCATAGGTTTGCTTCTCCTGGAGAACCTGGGACCAGGAGCGTGACCAGGTGGTGCCTGGATACCAACCCTCGTGGAGCATTTCCACATGGGACTTGCAGGGACTGGTTCTGGGACCCACCCTGATCCACGGGGTCTTAAATAATTCAGAAAAAAAGCAGAAAATTCAGCGATAAAGCTTGGTGGGGAGGCAGGAATTTTCATGGAAGTTGCCACAAAGAGCGATTGGGAAAGTTTGCAGAAGGAGGTGAGGATATGAGGAGGCTGGGCAACAAAAGGGCAGATGAAATACAGTGTTGATAAATGCAAAGTCATGCACATGAGGAAAACAACCTTAACCACCTCTATGGGCTCCAAATCAGCTGCTGCTGCTCAGGGAAGAGCTCTTGGAGTTAATGTAGGGGAGTTCTCTGGAAATGTCAGCTCGATGCCCAGCTGCAGACAAAAAGGCAAATGGGATGTTACAATGATTAAGAGAGGAGCAGAGGAGAAATCAGAACACGTCGTTATGGTCCTGTGTCAATCCCTGCTCGATAACCCGGCCCCTCCTGCCCCGGGAGCCGAGCAAGGAGCGGCACCGAGGGTGGGAGTGCCTGGGACTCCCATGCAGGGACAGGAAGGGGCATTTGAGGAGCCCTAAAGATTGAGATCAGCCTGGAGAAGAGGGGAGATGGTCATTTTCTTGTTTTCCTAAGAGAATGTGGAGGTTTCCAACTTCTCTGAGGGCAGGCTCAGGGCAAACCAAAAGGAATCCTTTACCCTCTGGGCTTCCTCGTGTTTAGGAACTCCCTGAATGTGTTTGGAGGGGCTGGAATAACCCCTGAGGGCAGTTGCATGAGGCCAGTGCAGCCTCAGTGCAATAACTCATGCAGCTGAAGTTAAGGAGTGGTTCAGAGTGACGAGGGTCACCTTACTGCTCACCAGCTTCCCTCCGGCACCTCTTCCAGGGGACAGGGAGGGTCCCAAAGCTCTCCCCGAGTTCACGGCAGGGAAGAGCAAATTTGTGGGGCAGGAGGAGGGTGGCAGAAGGAAAAACTTCACCTCCTGAGTTGGGCTCACGGAAGGCCAGCGCTGCTCTGGGCTGATCCTGGTGCTGGGCTGGGAGAGAGGGCCAGGTTTGCTCTGTGCCGCCTGAATCCAGCCCCAAACCGGGAGATCTGGTCCTTCTTTCCCTGCTGCAGCTGTCCCCTTTCTGAACCGGGAAATCAGCTGTGGAAACGCCACCTTTCTGTCCCACGTCCCCTCCTCACCACGCAGGAGCAGCGAGGGCCCCGTGCAGCCGAAACTGAAGAGCTCCTCGTGGGAGCACCTGGGCAGGGCCTGAGGGCCACGCAGAGCATCCTTCAGCTTCTCTCCTCACCTCAGCTGAAGCACTGGTGTGGCAGAGAAGACCCCTGGGTGAGAGGCAGAGGAGAGACACGGGAGGCTCTGAGGAGAGGAGGGCTCTGGGCAGGGTGTGTGGGCTCCACTGCCACTCCCAGCCTCAGCACTCCCGTTCATGCCTCCACACCACCTCGTCTGTCCGTGGCAAACAATAAAGCTCAAGGTGAGCATCACCTCTGCCCTATCTCTCAGATTCGCCTCTCTCCTGTCCATCCATCACTCGCCTGCTCTCCTGCAGCCGATTGCAGCCAACCTGCATCAGCTATTGATTTATTGACACAGGCCGGGGCTGGAAGATTCAGGGAAGCAGCTCCCCACAGAAACGCTTTTCAGAAGTAGAGATTTGATTTTTTATTTATTCTGCTCTTCAATGTATGGATTGAACAAGCTCTAGGCAACAAAGAACTTACTCCTCCAGCACGCAGGCTCTCGCACTCCCTCCATCTCCTTCCCTTCTCCGGCACAAAAGTCATTTTTAAGGGATTACTCTTTAAGGGCAGGATGGAGGCAGCTCCCCAGGGCTCAGATGCTCCATAACCTCTGTGCTGACCTCTTTCACAGGGGTAAATGTCTCCCTGGCTCTCAGTGTTTGTCATGTGTTTGTGTTGGTGTCAGCCTGAGACCAAAATCCCCTGGGGTTTTTTTTCTGTATCCTGAGGATGAACTTCCAGCCCACACGGGTGCTGTGGGCCAGAGGCACCTGTGGGTGAATGGTGGGAAAAACGCCCTCGATCAATACCTGAAGTGATGTAGTCCCATCCTGAATGAGAAAATATGTGTGGAAAATATCCCAAAAATCCTGTTGTAGGGGGCTGCACGCAGCCCCTGGGCTGGGGGCTTTACCAGCAGGGCAGGGCACAGCTGGCAGCATCTGCACCTTCCCCTTTCCCGTGGCTGCTGGCGAGTTCAACACTTGGTGTGCTTTTCTTTCCCAGGAATTCACCGGCCAGGAGTTTGGAGAGACCAAAACTAGGGGGAAAGGCCCTTTTGACCCTTGTTTTTCCCAGCTCCAAACCACCAGTCTGTGACTCGGCCTTCAAACCTCAGCGATTCTCCGGGATGTCACTCCAGGGGCTGTTTGTCCCAGGACATCCCAGCACATTCCCTGTCCCACAGGTCCCTTCCTTCACCCGTGCCTCTGGCTGCAGTGGGGCCACGCTGGAGCTCCAGGACAGTGTGATGGGTGGGCAGGGGGTTGTGAGGAGGAGGAGGAGGAAGAGGAAGAGGAGGAGGAGGCAGTGCTGCCTCTCCAGAGTGTTCCCACATCCAGCCCCCAGGTGAGGGGCCAGCAGCACTTACGGCGCTGGGGAGATGCTGCCTTAGCAAACTGAAGGTCAATTCCTGGGAGGTCAGCAGGTTCTGAGACCTCACCTCACTGACCCCTCATCCTTCCCAAACCTGTCTTCTTTGGGCTCATATCTCTGGTTCTGCTCCAAATACCCCAGCCGGGCTTTGGTTCATCAGAGCCGTCCCCTCCCCAGGCTTTCCGGGCAGGTGGAGCCTCGTGACCAGAGCGCGGCTCTCAGGTGGCTCCATTGCCCCCATCCCCATCCCAGGGCACCAAAGATGTGCCTCCAGCCCCTCCCCAGCTCCCCCTGCCCTCACTCTGGGGGGATCTGTCAGGCCAGTTCTTTACAGACCTCTTGGTTTGAATAGTTAATGATGGGTGATTTCATTTGCGGCTGCATTAAACATCTGATTACTCTCCTGTGCAGGACTAATTTGCAGGCAATGGAGACAGATGCTTCCCAAACTATCAGCCAAAAAGGCCTAATTCCTGCACAGCCAACTTTTTTAATTTGCTTCCTGGCTGATTAAAAAAAATGCTTCACACGATAGCAGGGGTCAAGGTGGTGCCAATCCTGTCAGAGACACTTCAATGGCATCTCTGCCCACAGGCTGCCAGCGCCTGGGGCTGCTGCTTTGGGAAGCAGCTCTGGTGCTCCAAGGGCGGGATTTCATAGAATCCCAGAATCCCAGAATGGTTGGAAGGGACCTTGAAGCCCATCCAGTGCCACCCCCTGCCATGGGCAGGGACACCTCCCACTGGCCCAGGCTGCTCCAAGCCCCGTCCAGCCTGGCCTTGGGCACTTCCAGGGATCCAGGGGCAGCCACAGCTGCTCTGGGCACCCTGGGCCAGGGCCTGCCCACCCTCCCAGGGAACAATTCCTTCCCAAGATCCCATCCAGCCCTGCCCTCTGGCAGTGGGAAGCCATTCCCTGTGTCCTGTCCCTCCATGCCTTGTCCCCGGTCCCTCTCCAGCTCTCCTGGAGCCCCTTTAGGCCCTGCAAGGGGCTCTGAGCTCTCCCTGGAGCCTTCTCCTCTCCAGGTGAGCACCCCCAGCTCTCCCAGCCTGGCTCCAGAGCAGAGGGGCTGCAGCCCTGGAGCAGCTCCGGGGCCTCCTCTGGGCTGGCTCCAGCAGCTCCACGTCCTCCTGATGTTGTTCCCCAGGGCTGGGGCAGCTCTGCAGGTGGGGTCTCACCTGAGCGGGGCAGAGGGGCAGAATCCCCCCCTCCCCTGCTGCCCACGCTGGGGGCTCAGCCCAGCACAGGGGGGGTTTCTGGGGGCCAACACTTATGGCTGGGGCAGCCTCTCATCCACCCTTTGCCCAGGACAAGTGTGGAGGACAACTGCCCACCTTCAGGGATGGGTGGATGATATTCCAGAGCTCTTCTCCAAGCTCCAGCTGCGACTCCGAGGGCTTCCAGCCTGTCCCACTTCCAACCAACTCCTCCCCGTCCTCCTCCCACCATCCTGTGCCCTTTCCTCACTCCAGGAGGGACACGTGGAGTTGGCCGCTGTGGCCACCAGGAGCCCTTTGACTGCTGGCAAGGAGACCTTCCTTGCAGTGATGTCCCATCCCGGAATTCGGAGGGGGTCTGGAGGCAGCTGTGTGGCTGTGCCTGGCCAAGGTCGGCCGCTGGCTGCAAGGACATTTGCAGCAGCGCCTCGCTCGCGCTCTCCCCCGGCTCCACACGAGCTGCATTGCTCATAAGGGCTTAATGATTACCCTTAGATAACTTTATTGGCTGGGAATTATTGGCTGGCTCTGCTGCAGCGCCAACCTCCCTCCTCTCTGCGCAGCCAGGCACAAGTGAAACCCGGCGGGGAAGGTGGGCCTGAAAACCCCAGGGTCCCGTGGCCTGGGCAAGCCCCCAAGGGCTGCTCTGGGGGGCTTCAGGAGGATTCGTGGCTCAGGGTGTCTTCCCTTGCATGGAAACAAAGCGGGGCATGTCCATCCTTGGCTGGGCAAGCTCTGGTTCCATTCAGGCTTCTGGCCACTTCTCTCAAGTGCTTTTCATTGCCAGAGCACTTTAAAGACATGATCTAATTAATTCCTGGGAGCCCCTGGGGAAGGAGGCAGGTAGGGAGGTGGAGCTGGGATCCCCACGGGCCCAGGGGCGGCTGGGAGCTGCGATTGCAGCTGTGGGAGTGAGGAGGAACAGGATGAGGATCTTCTCCACCGCTGGATGTAGGATGGTGACACGTCAGTGTCACTTCATGGGAGGGGCAGAACCAGCTCGGGGGGGTGGAGCCCCATTCCTGAGGCCGTGAGGGCAGCGGGACCCCCCTCACCAGGTGGAGATCCTGGTGGGACTGCCCTGCCTTGGGGTGCTGAGAGGGGTCCCCAGCATGGCCGCAGAGGGCAGGCCGGGGTGGTGGGAGAAGAGCCCATCGCCATGGAAACGGAACATCCTGTGGCGAGAGCATCCTGCCAGGGTGGGTTTGCTCTCCCCTCCCTCCCTCTCCTTCTGCGAGACCTCGGCATTGATCCGGGAACGTGCTCTTCGCATGTATGATCCATGCAAACACCGTGTTCCTATTGATCAGCCTCCTCTGCTGCTTGGGGTCTGTGCTGGCAGCAGAAACAAAGGCCGGAGGAAGGAGGGGAGGAAATCACCCAACCCCACACCGAGCGAGCAGCCTTGGCAGCATCCACGGGGTCTCTCTGGAGCTGCCTCCTCAGCCTGCCCCATTCCTCCCACCTGCCTTTGGTTTCCCCCTCCTTTGTCCCTTCTCCATCTTCCCCCTTGTTCCTGCACACCAAAACCAGGCCGAATTCCCCCCTTTGCTCCGCTGGTGACTTTTGGGGGCTGTTTCCAAGAACCAAGGAGCTGACACGTCCGTGTCCCACTCCCAGGGATGTGGAGGGACACTCTGAGTGTGGTGGGGTCCCAAACCCACCTCCTTTGCCAGCCCAGCTCTGTGTAAGCCTTAATAATTACAGTGACGAGTCAATAACAATTAGGCCTAACAGCCACTCAGCAGAATTGACGCAAATTATTTTAATTTTATGTTTCTATCGATGAACTTTTCCAGGTTGGCACCTTCTCCCCCATTCCCAGCCCCCCACTTCCCGGGCACCCTCCAAGATTAGGGGATCGCTGGGGACTCCGCCGGCCTCTTCCCACATCCGTGCTCCACAAATCCAGAGCTGTCTGCAGGAGAGGGTGTTTGTGCACGGGCAGCTTTCCTGTCTCGGGAGAAAAACCCCTGCTCTTCCAGGGAAGGTGGTTCCCAGTTGCTCCTGAGGCATAGCCAGAGGGGAGAGGATGGGTTCAGGCTTTGTTCCAGAGAGCTGAGTGCAGCCTCCCTCCTACAACGTGGTTTTCAGGATATTTCACACACGTTTTCTCGTTCATGGTGGGGATGCATCACCTCAGCTTCGGCTGGTGTCGTGTCAGATTTTTTCGCGCCATTCTGTGCAATTGACCCACTTGGTACATTTATGTTACACAGAAATGATAATGAATCTGATCCAAATGATGCCTCAAAAGCAAAGGTTCTCATGTCTAAAGCTGTCTGAAGCGGCCTCATATGGGACATGCAGCCACAATCCCGTAGGTCCAGGCTCTGTGCTGGGGGTTTGCAACCCCTCCAGCCCTTCCAGCAGCCCAAACCAAACGCTGGTGTAGCACCCCAAGCAGGGAAAGAAGCACAGGTAATTTCTTTCCGTGCTGGCTGATGGTCAGTGAATGATTCCTGGGAGTTTTCTCTTTCCTTTTTACGGGACTGAGCCGTTAATGGCACGACCTGCTCCACATCCCCTGGGATGCTGCAGGGCGCCACTGCCCAAGCAGTGACCCTCAAGCTGTGGTCATCGAGTCTCCCACCCACGCCACGAGGGAGCCCTGGGGACTCTCATCCCTGTTCCTTTCCTGCTCCTGCCTCTTGGGGCGTTTTTTCCCTGTCTCGGCGCTGGGAGCTGGCCCTGCTCGGCTGTAAATTGCCGGCATCCCGGCACTGCTGACCTGCAGCTTTTCTCCTCTCCTGTCATTAGGGCGAGGCAGCCCATTCAGTGGGTGACAGGTGCTCAATTGCTCTTAAGTGGCTCCCAGATAATTGGGGAGGTCTTTAGCTACTTGTAACTTCCAATAATAAACAATGGAGAGAGGGGGAAATATCCACACAGAGCACTTAACTGATGGCCTCGTTGTCAAAACTGCATTAGGGCTCTTCTTCTTCCCGTGGGCCAGCCCCAGGCCGTCGCCTGGATGACACCGTGCCACCCTGACAAGCGACAGCCACCTTCTCGCTGTCACCTGGAGGTGCTGGATGACAAAGGATGGGACCCCGGGTTCAGCCCCACCACCGCCGGGATTTGGGGGGGCTGTGTGGGGAGGTTTGGAGGTTTGTGAAGCCCTCTTGGAGGGTGTTTTTTGGGTGGAGGGAGTGCAGGTGCAAATCTCAGATCCAAAATCCGAGTTTTACATCTCAGGAATTGCTGCTGGAGCAAAAGCTGATCTCAGATCCCCTGTGGTCAGCGCAGTTTGCACGTGGCCCAGCATGATCTGATCTTGCCCCATCCCTGGAAGTGTCCGAGGCCAGGCTGGACAGCCTGGTCCATTGGAAGGTGTCCCTGCCCATGGCAGGGGGTGGAATAAGAGGGGCTTTAAGGTCCCTTCCAAACCAAACCATTCCACGGTTCCATGACCTGTTCTTTAAATCCAAACCAGGGAGTTGCTTCTGCCCACCCTGAGCCAACTGCAGCCGATCCCTTGGGAGGTCCCTCTGCTCTGAGTAAGGATCTTCCCACCCCAAAAGCAGGTGAGAAAGGGCCTTTCCTCAGAGCTCCTCAGTGGCTCTGCAAGGAGAACTTGGAGCTTCCACCCCTCTGCTCTGGTGTTGCCTCTGGTGGGAGCCTCATCCCTGGCAGGGGAAAATGCAGGAAGATGGGACGGACCCCTGCAAAACTGCTGAGTTCAGGTTTAAAACTGCAATTCCCTCAAAGAGAAGCTCTGAAAAACACTTCTCTGTCGGATGGGATGGGATGGGATGGGATGGGATGGGATGGGATGGGATGGGATGGGATGGGATGGGGAGCAGGGCTCATTGCAGCATTAGCTGCCCATGCAGAGGCAGAAATGGGATTTCCCCTTGCCCTGCTCCGGGTTAAAGGAGAACTCAGAGCCAGCAGGAGAGGTGGGAAGAGGGTCCGGGTGCTCTCCCGGAGCTCTCCTCGGTTCCCCCCTCAGCGGTTCCCTGCAGCACTGCAGCGGCTGCGCCGTGCACCTTCCTGCCTTCTGTTTCTCCAGCAGAGCCTCCTCACAGAGCAAAACCCCTACTCCAGGCCCAGCTTCCCAAAGAAGCCAGGAGGGATGTGAGGAGACACCTCAGGTAACGCCGTGCCCTGCCCGCTGACCTCCGTGTGTCCGTGGTGTCCCTGTGCGTGGGGTGCTCCCCCAGCGGTTCAGGTGTTGCTGGGGGGGTCTGAAGTCACCCCTCCCACGTGGACCATCCTCCCTTCTGCTCCTGTGCCTCCCCCAGGCAAGGCCAGGCTTGACTTTGGCCAACAGCCAGCGAAATCCCCGTGGCTGTGCCTGGGGTTGGGATCTGTGTGCTGAAGGCCCACGGAAAGGGTGGCGAATCCCCCATTTTTGGCAAATATTGCTGTCCCCACAGCCAGTGGTCCCCCAGTAGTGGGGATCCTTGCCCATAAATTCTCCATTGATCCACCACGAGGAGGAAAGGGCCACAAATATTATTCCCGATGAATAATTCAGGCAGCTCTAAGCCCTGCCTTGCGCGTTCATTACCCTCCACGAGGACCTGGGGGATACGGCTTGAAAGGCCCCATAAAAGGAAACCGGGGAAGATTTATTTTTAAGGATGGGCAAATCCCGATAACCCACGGTGGGAGGGGTCGTGCCTGGTGCTGGTGCGGGGCCTGCTCAGCCCTCGCTCCGTCCTCCCCCTCGCTGGGGCTTTGTTAAAAAAGGAAAGCACTTACGGTGCTGCCGGGGCTCAGGCCACTCTCCTTTCTTCCCCGCCGAAGCTTTCAGGGATGAAAGCACTCTGAAGTGCTGGGAGCTGAGGAGGGAGTAATGCCCCCCTCTGCCTGCCTGCGAGGTGGTGGCAGGGTCACCGTGGGAGCCAGCAGAGAATTTCCACTCCGGGGCTGGGCTGGGCTGTGGGATGGTGTCTTATGGGGTGCTGTGACTCACTTGGTGCCATCGGGAACTGGGAACCGAGACAGGGAACACGGACAGGCATCAGCAGCTTCTGCCCACCTTGTCTTGGGGCACCAGGTCCTGCTGGGGCAGGGGGACCGGGGGTGCTGCTGTGGGACACGGTGCTGCCCTCTCTGCATGACCCCTTTCACCACCCCAAACCCCTCCCAAGGGAAGCCACCACACCTGAGAGTTTGATTTTTGAAAGGGGTGGCTGAAGCTGCATGGAAAGAGAGGCACTTTTCTTGGAAAATTGCCTTTACCTTGCAGGAAAGGTACAGGGGCGTTGCTTTTTATTTTGAGAAAAGTAAATACAAAGGGAGGATCAAAGTTTGATGCGAGTCGGATGCTGCTGAGGTTTGGAGTCAGGCGTCGGCTCCACCCCGGAGTCACTGGGCACCGGCTCTGCAGGTCACCCAGTCTGTCATTACAGAATCGTGGAGTGCTTTGGGGTGGAAAGGACCTCAAAGCCCATCCAGTGCCACCCCTGCCATGGGCAGGGACACCTCCCACTGCCCCAGGCTGCTCCAAGCCCCGTCCAGCCTGGCCTTGGGCACTGCCAGGGATCCAGGGGCAGCCACAGCTGCTCTGGGCACCCTGTGCCAGGGCCTCCCCACCTTCCCAGGGAACAATTCCTTCCCAATATCCTATCCAGCCCTGCTTTCTTTCAGTTTAAATCCACTGCCTGTCCATGCTGCTGAGCTCCTTGGAGCAGGTCCAGCCCCCCTTGCCTGGATGCTCCTGTAACAAATAACTCCTTCTGCTGACTCCACCCTTCCCTGCTGATCCAAAAGCAGCTCCGCTTCACCAGAGCCGTGCCCGTGAACCTCCTGGGCTTGGGGACTTGTGCTTCCCTGACTGGCACTTCCCGCTGCCCTCTCTGTTATCCCTGCCAATAAAACCTGCTCTGAGACCGAGCCCTGGATCGATGGTGGCAGGATCCATCTCCCAGCCCCGAGCGGGACGAGCCGAGGTGGCCGTGGCAGCTGAGTGGGGACATCTGTCCTCCTCGAGAGGACCATTCATCCTCACCGGCCGTCAGAGGGGACAAACGGCTCTCTGAGGGTGCAGGTCCTTCTCTGGTGGCCTCAGTCTGGTGACTGGTCTGGATTTAACCCCTCCCCTTTGGGCGGCTGAAGACCTGGCTGGGAAAGCTGCTGCTGACCCGGCCTGGCAGGACTCCCTCCACCGCCTCTCCTGTGATTCCAGGGACAAGTGACATCCGAGGGCTCAACTCGTGGGGTTTCAGTGCTGGGATCCTGGGCAGGAGGAGGACTCTGCTGCCTTCCTCCGTGTCCAAGCGGTGCCTCTGATGTGTTTCACTAAGGCAGGAAATACCTTTGGTTACTCACCTGTGTTTTGGCCCCTCGTCTGTCAAAGCCAAGGGGAGATTTGCCCTCTGTTGCTGTCCTATA
>VXAD01005719.1:0-96871 GCA_013399195.1 Dicrurus megarhynchus
TCTGGGATTCTGGGATTCTCAGCTGAAAAATCTCAAAAGAAAAATAAAATATTCTCCTTTATTAGCGGGACATTGAGAGAAAACATTTTGGGAGGAGTGGTAAGCAGTGGAGTCGGATATAACCAGGGATGTTTTCCCGCTCCAGAAAACCTACTGATTTGTACAAGTTTGTAGAGCAAATGAGCAATGAAAAATGGGTTGAACACGGACCCAGAGAGAAGCAGTTTCAATTAAATTTTGCCAGCACTGATTTATGTTGTAGTGCAGGACTGGAGGAGAATCCCAGTGGCATTGAAACTAATGGAAAAAGGCTTTTTTTGGGCAATTCTTCTAAGATCTCAGCCCTGCTCTGAGTGCTGCCACTCCAGATGGATGAGAAGACAAGATGCCATTGGTGGCATTCCAGAGTGGTTGAAGGCAGTGGGAATATTGGGATGATCAAATTAATCAGCTGACTTAAGGATAAAATGCCATTTTCTGAACCATAATCGGGAATTACTTTGAGGGTAGCAGTGATGAGGAGAGGGCTCAGTGCTCCTCCTGTCCCCTCTTGAGCTGTGCTTGTGCCTTTGCATCTTCAGCTCTTCCTTCGTGTTATTTTGTCCCCTCATCAATTTGGGCTACAGGTGCTTCAAAACCACCCCAAGGGAGAGCCACAGGGGCATTTCCAGTAAGGTTTGGGGGAAAGAGAAAAGTCTGAAGCACAATTAATTCCTTCAAGGCTGTGTGAAAACAAGACTCCAAATCGTGTTGTCCTGAAGGAGCCAGGGAGTGTGAGGCGGAAAGTGTTGCTAAATGAGATTTCTGCTGGGTAAAAAGAATGTTTTCTACTCAGAGTTGGCCTTGAGGATGCTCTGAGCTGCCTGAGGTGTGTTAATGATACCTGGGATGAAGCAGAGCAGCTCCTGGGCTTGTCTGAAGCTGCTGAAGTGTTTCTGTGCTCAGAGGGAACGTGCTGCTCTCCAGCTCTCAAACACGTCCTAGTGTTGCAGCTACCAACGTGTTCCGAGCCTGGAGGCATTCAAAGAGCATTTCTTGGGAAAACTGAGCCAGAGAACGTTATTTGGGAAAGGAATAATGGGGAAGTTGGGCCTTTAGCTCACCTCTGCTAAAAATTAAAATTCTGAGAGTGAGGTTTTCCCAAATCCATGCTTCTGTCTGCATGGGTACTTCCAGGTTTTCTGAGTTTATAATGTGGTCAGAGGGGGAAGGTAGAAAATCCTGGCTGATTTGGGAGAGAGGTTGTTTTTCAACTCACCCCACATTGCCAGATGATCTGAGCTTATCAATGACCTGGCTTAAAAAAAAAAAGCTATGGGTCAAGTCTTAGGATTTCAGTGGACTGGTGATGACACCAGAAATAAAGAGGGCCCAGCACAGAAAGGATTTGGAGCTGTTGGAGAGAGTCCAGGGGAGGCTCCAGGATGATCAGAGGGATGGAGCAGCTCTGCTGGGAGGAAAGGCTGGGAGAGCTGGGATTGCTCAGCCTGGAGAGGGGAAGGCTCCAGGGAGAGCTCAGAGCCCCTTGCAGGGCCTAAAGGGGCTCCAGGAGAGCTGGAGAGGAACTTGGGACAAGGGGTGGAGGGACAGGACACAGGGAGTGGCTTCCCAGTGCCAGAGGGCAGGGATGGATGGGATATTGGGAAGGAATTGTTCCCTGGGAGGGTGGGCAGGCTCTGGCACAGGGTGCCCAGAGCAGCTGTGGCTGCCCCTGGATCCCTGGCAGTGCCCAAGGCCAGGCTGGACACTGGGGCTTGGAGCAGCCTGGGACAGTGGAAGGTGTCCCTGCCCAAGGCAGAAGATGGGAATTGGATGATCTTTAAGGTCCTTTGCAACACAAACTATTCTGCGATAAGGATTTTGGGCTGCTGCAGTATTTGGGAGGTTGCTCAATCTTTAGACCTAAAATACCCATTTTATTTATATAAAAATAGATATAAAGACTTTAAAGGCTTTATAAAGACTTTCTCAAAGGCCAAACTGACCTTTCTTTCCCATTTCTTGAACCCTGGCACGGTGATTTCGAGGGTACTCATCTTGTTCTCTGCATGAGGAGCACACTCACCTTGTACCCCACCCTCCCTCCTGGGGTGAGGATCCTTTGGCATCCTCTGCTGGGAGAGGATGCTCAGCTCTGACAGTTCCCAGAGCAAAAGCACTTCATAAAACCACTCTGTGTGATCAGAAAAAGTAGCTTAGAAAAAGAGCACTGACCTCAGAGAGTCTGGACAGTCTAATAACCATTTATAATAATCAGACTTATTTCCAGCCTCTTGGCTTTTATTATCCTTAGGGTCATTTTCTTGTATTTCTTATGGTTTTTTTCCCAGAGTGCAGTTGCATGAAAATGTACAAATAACACGGACAAATAACCCCAGTTTGAGCTTTCTTGCTGCCCTATTTTGTGGGACATTGTTTTGATTTTACTCCTGAAAAAAGCCCCAAAACAGAAGAGTTTTTAAGTTACTTGTGTTTGCTGTCTGGTACACTCTCCTAAAATAAAGTAAGTTCAAAAATTCTTAGGTTCTGCTTGAAAATAGCCACAAAGAGCAGGGGAATATATTAACTACAAGCAGAATTCAATTTTCCCCCCATTTTTTCCTTTCTGCCTGGATGGTTAGACCAAGGAATCTCCCTTCTTTCCCCGTTACCTTTCAGAGAAGTGAGAAAAACAGGTTTTGTTTTTATTCCAGTTGTCTCCTTTCAGTAGTTGTGAAACCGTCTCAGGGCTTGGTTGAGGAGAGTTAAGTTTCTATGCCTGTATATTTTGTTCCCTTCAGCCTGAGAGTTTCTCACCTGAGTTTTCCTCCTCCTTTCACAGGTATTTTATGGTGCTCCCCGAGAGTTTCTCAGTTGAGAAATCTCTCCTTTAAAACAGTTAAATAATAACTGTCACTAGAAAGCTTATTAATAGTAAACCCAGTAAAGTACTTAATTCCATCTTTTTTATGGCATTATATTTTTGCTGCCCGGTTTCCCACTGCTGTGACTCAGATCTTGAAACGAGTCACACACATCCGTGGGTGGAGTTTGCAGCAGTGGTGCAACAAAATTTCATCTCAAGAATTTAAATCCACTGTTCTTCTTTAGACATCTCTCACTTTTCTACGCAGGATGCAGGGGACAGGGAATATTGAGCAGGAAAATGAGAGAGCTGGGAAGGGACAGAGGGTGGCAAAAAAATATTATTCACCTAAGTCTTGGCCCGTGAGGAGATTTTTTGTATTTTGTCTTCACAGGAGAACTTGTGGACCGCCCTTGAATGTAATTCATGGAATTTTGGAATGGTTTGTGTTGGAGGGACCTCAAAGCCCACCCAGTGCCACCCCTTGCCATGGGCAGGGACACCTCCCATAGGTTGCTCCAACCTGGCCTTGGACACTACCAGGGATCCAGGGGCAGCCCCAGCTGCTCTGGGCACCCTGTGCCAGGGCCTGCCCACCCTCCCAGGGAACAATTCCTTCCCAATATCCCATCCATCCCTGCCCTCTGGCACTGGGAAGCCATTCCCTGTGTCCTGTCCCTCCATCCCTTGCAAACAGTTTCTCTCCATCTTTCCTGTCAGCTCCTTCAGGCACTGGAAGGTCACAATGAGGTCACCCTGAAGCTTTTCTTCCCCAGGCTGAACAATCCCAGTTTTGCTCTTCTTATTCACCAAAATAACCCATCTCAATTTATCCCTGTATCTTAATTTCTCCCTGATTTCCTGGTGCAGTGGCACAACCCACATTCAAGGGCTCTCTTCCAAGAACAATTAAATAACTCCCTGATTGAAAATGGAGAATGAATTACGCAGGGGATCAGTGCCCTGTTCCCCACTGAAACAATTCTGTCTGATAGCACCTGTGTAAGTTAATTTTTAGAAGTCCTGCCCCAGCTTGGCACAAGCTCTTGATTAACATCTCTTAAACCTGCGGTGTGCCATAAAACAGCAGGCCAGTTCAGAGGGAATCTTAAAAACATGGAATATCCGCAGCTGGAAGGGACCCACCAGGATCATGGATCCAACTCCTGGCCCTGCCCAGACACCCCAACAATCCCACCCTGGGCATCCCTGGGAGCGTTGTCCAAACGCTCAGTGCCTGAGCACTCCTGAACCTTTTCCTAAAAAAAACCCTCATAACAGTCATCTCCAAACCCCACTTCATGTTTTATTTACGTGTTTATTTGCTACCCTTTGTCTTCAGCCTGTCAGGTAATTAATTTCCATCTCCAAAGCAAACCTGATTAGCAGAGAGAGAAAACAAAACTGGGCTGTGTTTGCATTGCTCAATGTCCCTGCAGACTCCGGGAAAAAGAATGGATTGAGACTTGATGAAATGTCTGCAGGAGATAATGAGAAAGTATTTTAACCTACTCAGAGACCATTATGTGTGGCTGGCTCAAGTTCAGGAATATCTCCATAACAGTCCTGGAATTTTTCCATCATGCTGAATCTGTTGAAGGCTGCTGGGAAGGTTGGTCATCACTTTATCTGTCCAGGGCCAGGTGAGCACAAATGTTGCTGTGAAAAGGTTCCAAGTCAAACATTGAAGCCCAGTTTTGTCCAGTTATGAAGTGAGTCTGAGCAGGGTTTATATCATGACCAAGATGTGTCTTTGTAAGCTTAAGACCATCCTTACCCTTTGCCTCCAGAAAACCACTCCTAAATCTCCTTTTCCTCCCAAGAAAACCGCTCCCAAATCTTCCTTTTCCTCCCAAGAAAACCCCTCCTAAATCTCCTTTTCCTCCCAAGAAAACCCCTCCTAAATCTCCTTTTCCTCCCAAGAAACCCCCCCTGAAATCTCCTTTTTCCCCCAGCTAAACCACTCTGAAATCTCCTTTTCCTCCCAAGAAAACCATATCTAAATCTCCCTTTTCCTCTAGAAAACCCCTCCTAAATCTCCTTTTCCTCACAAGAAAACCACTCCTAAATCATTTTCCCCCAACTAAACCACATCTAAATCTCCTTTTCCTCACAAGAAAACCACATCTAAATCTCCCTTTTCCTCCAGAAAGCCATTCCTAAATCTCCTTTTCCTCCCAAGAAAACCCCTCTTAAATCTCCCTTTTCCTCCATAAAACCACTCCTAAATCTCCTTTTTCCTCCCAAGAAAACCACTTCTAAATCTCCTTTTTCCCCCAACTAAACCACTTCTAAATCTCCCTTTTCCTCCATAAAACCACTCCTAAATCTCCTTTTCCTCTCAAGAAAACCAATCTTAAACCTCTTTCTCCTCCCAAGAAAACCCCTCCTAAATCTCCTTTTCCTCCCAAGAAAGCCACTTTTTGCTGCAGCAGAATCCACACCTCTTTTGCCAGACTTTCAGGACATTAAATGTCGATGCACTGGAGCTGATCCTGCTGGATGCAGAGTTTTTTAGGAGACTAAAGGAAAACCATGTTTTGTTCTTCTCCCTGTATATTTTAGCCCATGTTTCTCAAATCTTGTTAACTGTGGAGCTCTATCAGGCTGGGACAGCTGGACATGGGATTCTTGGAATCAAATCTTATGGCAGCAGTTAAACTTCAATTTTGTTTAATCCCAGGTTCGATTCCTCGTTTTGCCCCCAAAATGTTTTTCAAATCACTTATCTTTCCAAGCATTCCGTATTTGTAGGTTTAATTAACCTGCTTAATCTCTGTGCTTGTGTAGTCAATTAATTTTCCTTTTTTCATGTCGTCACAGTAAAAACTGGCCTGCTTCCAAATCCTGTCATTAAATCCTTAGGGCCTCTTATTTTCCATAAAGGCTTTATTTATCTTTTTTTTTGTGTGTGTGTGTGTATGTGTGTGTGTGCGTTACTTTTGAATTTCAGCAGGCAAGGTTTTTACAGCTCTGTCACTTGGGTGGATAATTATTCTCTGCAGGGTTAATTAACACATCCAGGTATGTAGAGAAGCTATAGAATGAGTGATTAAATTGCAGTTTTCATAGGCGGGTTTCTTCAGAATTCCAAAAGAACATACAAAATGAGGTAGGAAAAAAAACCCCCACACNTTTTGGGTGGTGGCTTGGCAGTTTTGGGCGGTGTTTTGGCAGCTTTGGGTAGTGGTTTGGCAGCTTTGGGTGGTTNTACTTTTGAATTTCAGCAGGCAAGGTTTTTACAGCTCTGTCACTTGGGTGGATAATTATTCTCTGCAGGGTTAATTAACACATCCAGGTATGTAGAGAAGCTATAGAATGAGTGATTAAATTGCAGTTTTCATAGGCGGGTTTCTTCAGAATTCCAAAAGAACATACAAAATGAGGTAGGAAAAAAAAACCCCACACAAATATTAATTTCTCTTTTAAAATTTCAAAGAGGAGATGACCTCTGTTCCATGATTTTTGGGGCATTTCAAGGATTTATCCCATGGTCGCTATACAGTGTGTCCCAAAACACTGTAGGAGATGAATTAAGATTTGTTTTTAAAGCTATTGTGGGATTAGTTCTTGGTTTGGAGAATATTTATGACTTTCTACATGAAATTTTCTATTTCACTGAGCCTCTGTGCATAAAGGACCAAGATTATCTTAGAGAGCAGTTAGATCCCTGAGTTCTTCCCTGGAAGTGCCCAAGGCCGGGTTGGATGGGCCTCTGAGCAGCCTGGTCTATGGAAGGTGTCCCTGCCCATGGAACTGTATGAACTTTAAGATCCCTTCCAACCCAAACCATCCCAGGGTTCTGTAATTCACATCCTCCCCTCGGTGCTTGATGTTGTATGCAAATGGGATTAACTCAGATAGTGCAGCTTTGGGGGTCATTCTTGTTTTGGTGACAAAGTTTGGTTTCTGCTCTTCCGCTTCTCCAGCCATCCTTGGGCAAAAGTGTTTTGACAGTTCCAGGTGGTGGGTGGCAGTTGGAGGTGATGGTTTGGCACTTTTAGGTGTTTCTTTGACAGTACCAGGTGGTGGTTTGGCATTTGTAGGTGGTGGTTTGACAGTTTTAGGTGGTGGTTTGGCAGTTTTAAGTGGTGGTTTGGCAGCTGGGGGTGGTTGTTCAGAAGCTTTGGGCAGTGGTTTGGCAGTTTTGGGCAGTAGTTTGGCAGCTTTGGGTTCTGGTTTTGCAGCTCTGGGTGGTGGTTTTGCAGCTTTGGGGGCTGGTTTGGCAGCTTTGGGTGCTGGTTTGGCAGCTTTGGGTGGTGCTCTGGCAGCTTTGGGTGCTGGTTTGGCAGTTTTGGGTGGTGGCTTGGCAGTTTTGGGCGGTGTTTTGGCAGCTTTGGGTAGTGGTTTGGCAGCTTTGGGTGGTTGTTCGGCAGTTTTGGGCAGTAGATTGGTAGTTTTGGGCGGTGGTTTTGGCAGCTTCGAGTTGTGGTCTGGCAGTTTTGGGTGGTTGTTTTGGAAGCTTTAGGTGGTTGTGCACAGCTTTGGGCGGTGCTCTGAGCTGCTGAAGTTGATGTGATGCTGCACTGGCTGAGAGATGGTTTTCTACCGCAGCGTGGCAGGGCCATCAGTGAGTTCGTGTCCCTGACTCTGGGTGTCACAGGGGGACAAGAGGGGCCCAGGGGCAGGAGCTGAGGCTGCTGTTTGGCTGGCATTGCCTCAGGGAGTGGCTGCTGATCCTGCCCTGGCCTCACGGTTGGTGCCGAGGTTTTCCGTCACCGCTGACATCCCACACTCCCATCCTCCCTCCCTGCTGCCCCAGGGCAGGGGTGTTGGTGTCAGGACAGCCAGGGCAGAGACCTTTGAAGAAGCTGCGTCTCTTCTTTTTCATCCTCACTTGAGGATCCTTGCAGGGAATCCATCCTGAGGCTGGGATTGCTTTGGACATCCCGGGAAAGCTCTGCTGTCACCGCTGCTGGTGCCCTTTGCCATTCCCCACCTCCCACTGCTCGCCTGGAGCTGGGAGCAGCAGAGGAGCCCGTGGTGCCATTGTTCCCTGTCGTTTCCACTTCCAGCCGTTGGCAGCTGGATGCACAGCTGGCTGCTGTGGCCTCCTGGATGTTCCAGTGCTGCCCAGCCCACTTTATGTCATTCCTCGTGCTGTTTGAGGGAATGTTGTCCTGCAGCGTGAAAAGGCAGTTCAGGAACCTGTGTATCAGCAAAACAACTCCTAGAGGAGGAAGAGACAACAAGGCCAGGTTGGATGGGGCTTGGAGCACCCTGGGATGGTGGAAGGTGTCCCTGCCCATGACAGGGGGGCGAATGAGATGAGGTCTAAGGTCCCTTCCAACCCAAATCACTCTGGGATTCTGTTCCATGATTCACTAAATATTCCCTGGGCTTTAATTCCTGGCTGAGTGTGCGTTTGATTGTGGGATAAACCCACAGCCTTTCCCAGGGGGAAGAGAAGAACCCCCTCATTTCATTACATTCACCATTGGAATTTGGGTCTAATACCAGGATTTAGATTATTCTTTAAGGGATTTAAAGACAATGTGGCACTTGGGAACATGGGTTAGTGGTGGCCTTGGAAGTGCTGGGTTAACAGTTGGACTTATTGATCTTAGAGGGCTTTTCCAACCTGAATGATTCCATGATTCCAAGTGTGTATCCATGCTGCTATTTCCCTTCCACTTGTGTGCCATAGCAGTTGGTGCACATTAACACAAACATTGCTCTCCAGCTCTGCACAAGGAGGGCTTGGAATGCCAGGCCTGGATGTGAGACTTCCTGGCACTACCAAGGCTGTCACCTGGAAAAGTCAAGAGAGGGATGGGAAATAAATAAATACAATCCTCTCATTACTGTTGCTGCACAAAAAGTGTCTTCTTCTCCCTTCTGCCTTTCTAGGAAGTCTTATAAATTCCAACCCACAGAGAATAAACTCAGTCTTAATTAGGTTTCTTAATTTGTACCTTAAAATAATTGGCTTGCACTCTTTAGCAAGCAGCATTTCATGATGTTTTTACACCTATTACCCTTCATTTCAGCTGTATCTTTGCTGTGCCGTGCTTAGAAATCCCCGCGCGCGTTGCAGATGTCGGAGTCCCCCATCCCTCTTCCCGGAGCCCGTGGGAGCATCCCCCTGCTGACGCCGCGCTTTTGCCTTGCAGCTGACGGCCGTGGATGCGGACGAGGGAGCCAACGGGCAGATCGTGTATGAAATCCTGGCTGGGGATCAGGGACACTTCTCCATCAATGACCGCACAGGCCTGATCACCATCGCCCCGGGAGTGGCGCTGGACGTGGGGCGCTCCTACGCCCTCACGGTCAGGGCATCTGACAGCGCCCCCCCAGCGCAGAGAAGGTAATTAATGCACCTGCTAACGAACCTCGTTATTCCAGCACATCAGCACTAACACCTGGGCCGCACCCCCCTGTCTGTAATCCATGCTGGGATATAATTCCACACCTCCGTTCTGGAAAAGTGACACAGCAGAATTCTTGCCCTTTGTGGTCTGTAACGATGTTTCCCTTGCAGCGCTGGGTTTTCATGATTTCATTTGCTTGCCGTGGTCTGTTATTTAAAAGTTCCCAGTTGTGCTGTCTCTGTGCGCCTCCATTCGTTCATTGAGGTGAAGGGATGGAAAGAAGAAAGCAAGTGAGAAAGGACATGCTTTTTGTTCAGAAAATGCAAAAAGGATCCCGAAGAATGGGGTCGCTGAGCTGGAGACCCTCTCCAGGTGTAGGGTGTGCAGTGTCCCCACTGAGAGCAAAATTCCTAAAGGCACAATTATCTCTGTTGTACCCCAGCTGACACAGAAGAGCAGGCTGCAAATTTAGGGTTTAGGCAGGGGGTGGAACAATGTCATCTTTAGGGTCCCTTCTAACCCAAACCATTCTATGATCTCTATGTTCAAAAAGCAGCAAAGGTATCAAGCCCTGCTTACCTTTTCTGTGGAGTTTGTGTTCTAAGTGTGGCAGTCGTGCCAAAATGTCACTTCATGAAGGTGTGGGGGGCAAAAAATATCTCTCGTGTTCTGGGCCTGGTATTAATAATGTGACAACCTCCTTGTCCAAAGAGCATGACAGGGAGGAACAGGAGCTTCCAGCTTTAAATCTCCCACAGCCATTAAGTGAAAACCTCTTCTTCGAATGGGAAATGTGAGAAGGAAAGAAAACACGAGAGTGGGATTTCAGTAACTGGATTTTCCTCAGGACCTGCTGCTTCTATCACATCTCCAAGAAAGCAGCTCATGCTGTTGTGCACATATTTTGTAATTACTGTCCATTCAGCTTGTTAAGTTGTTCAGAAAATTGACATCTGGTAGCAGTCTCCTGGTTGAATTTCACTCTCCTTCTCCTCCTGGCAGTTTTTTTCATAAGCCCTCTCAAGCTGGTAGTGCTGCTGGTAGTGCTGAGGAGAAGATTGAGGACAATTATACATTTATTTTGTGTAGTACTTCAGTGTGAAGGCCAAAAATCAGTAATTCCCCTTCAGAGAGTCTGAGATCCCCGTGGTGTGGGCCCCACACTACAGCTCTGATTGCCATCAGCTCCTTTTGTGCTGGAGAAACCTTTGTGCTGTCCAAAAACATGTATTTCTGAGGAGGCGTGTGGGGAGCCTGTGCTTCCTCCTCTGAAAATGTCTTCATGGCAAAAAAGAAGTGGAAAACTCTGCCAGTATAACCAAAGTCACCTGGAAAGTGGCTGGATTTCAGTCATACCCTTGCTTATGAACAAAGCAAAACCCAACCACTGAACCTGGCCCAGGAACTGTAGCTCTGCAGCCTTTGTAAACACAAATTTAAACTGGAATTCTGTGGAGGTGTTTTTTTGGTTTTGCATGGAGTGACATTGAAAAATGTGGCCAAACTGAGATCTGCGGTTTAAGTATTATTAATTATAATTATTAATTTAAGTTACCGAGGTATCATGGAATCCTTAAGGTTGGAAAAGACCTCCAAGATCATCAAGTTCAACCTTGTCAACTAAACCACAGCAAGTTCCATGTCCAGTTGTTTCTTGAATCTTCCAGGGCTGGAGATTTCACCACTTCCCTGCACAGCCCATTCCTATATTGCAGCACAACACTTTCTAATTTTGGGGAAAAAAAAAGACAACATTTGTAAAATCAAACAATTTCAGGTCAGACCTTAAGCTTTTCATAATCCCTCAGATTCCTGGACATGGGAGCCATGTCACTTGGTGATAAGGGATCTGCTGGATCAAGTCAAGATGGGTTGGTCCACATGGATAGAAATCCATTCATTATAGTTTTTATAATTGCTCAGAGCAGATGTGGCTGCCCCTGGATCCTTGGATGTGTCCCAGGCCAGGTTGGACAGTGGGGCTTGGAGCAGCCTGGGACAGTGGAAGGTGTCTCTGCCCATGGCAGGGGTGGCACTGGATGAGTTTAAGGTCCTTTCCAACCCAAATCATTCCATGATTCCATGTGGAGATAATTCAAGCAGAGATGGGGATGCAGTTGACTTTCAATCAGCTGATTTTCCATCCTGGAGTGATTTTGGGAGCTCTCTGCAGCTCCCAAATGCTGTGTTGTGTATTCACCTGAAAACACCAACTGCAGTGCTTGGCTCAGCTCCATCTCCTTCCCCTTCCCATGCCAGAGGAGAATTTCCCAGCTCCTTAACTGGGCTATAACCCACACAAAAGGCACGGGGGAAAAATGCAAAGTGTTGCTAAAAAATGGATTGGAATTGCAAAAAAAAAGCCATTTAATATTAGAGTGCTTTTAGTTTGCAGACTATTCATGCTTGACTTCTGTGATTTTGCCTTAAATAGTTGAAGAAAATTTGCTTACTATTCCTAGAATCCCAGAATGGTTTGGGTTGGGAGAGACCTCAAAGCCCATCCAGTCCCAGGGCAGGGATACCTCCCACTATCCTAGACTGCTCCAACCCGGCTTTGGGCACTTCCAGGGATCCAGGGGCAGCCACAGCTGCTCTGGGCACCCTGTGCCAGGGCCTGCCCACCCTCCCAGGGAACAATTCCTTCCCAATATCCCTGCTCTCTGGCACTGGGAAGCCATTCCCCGTGTCCTGGCACTGAATCATGCCTGAGGGGCAGTGTCCCTGCAGCGCTTCCCTGGGGGTGGGATTTGTCCTTCTGGACAGCAGTTCCTTATCGTGGAGCATGGCCAGGGGCGTGGGACAGTCCCCAACATGTTGCTCTTAGCCCCAGTGTTGCTGCAATGCTCTGCCCAGCTCCCATCAGGGACCCAGACCTGCAAAATCTGCTAGAAAGGGCAGTGGGAAACATCCACAGTGGTCACAGTGGTGACTGTGCTTGGCTACAATTATGGGCAGCTGATCAAAAATATTGATCAGTGATGTCTTGTTTTCATAATAAATGAGCTCTCTCAGTCATCACAGCAGCTGTTTCAACTACAAATGTCTGGTAATTTCAGGTAGGACCCTCTAAAAAGCTCTGGAATTTGCTAGTCCTACAAGAATCAGCTCTTTGGGTTCATGATTTTCTTTTCTCTCCCTCTTCCTGCCCCACCTCCAAAAAAACCAGGACAAATCCCTTTGGTTTCTTTCCTGCAGCCCTAAAACCTGAGATTTACCTGCTTTGTCCAAGGATTTCTGAGGGGAAAAGCTACACCTGCAGCACAGCACTTGCTCTGTTCAGGGGTTTGTTCTGGGGCGGGGATGCTGTGCTGACATCCAGGAGGTAAGGCAGGTGGGATAACGGAGCAAGGAGACAAGACGAAGATCTCTTAAAGTCAGATTTTAAATCTCCCATCTCCAGGGGGACTCCTGGCTCCCTTTCTCAAGTTGGAGCAGCAGGATACCAAGTGGGTTTACAGTATGGTCTGTGCAGGGTCTGCAGTGCCGGTGTCCCAAAGAACCTTCAGTATTCCCACTGGAATGCTTTTTGCAGTCTTTTTGGGACAGGGATTCAGTGCAGCTGAAGGGTTTGCCAGGGATTTGTTGCCACTGCTCTGAGGTGGGGATTATCGATCCACAGCATCGCAGCACCCTCACAGAGTTGTGTGCATCTCTTCTCCCGGCATTATCCTCTCCACCAACATTCCCTGCTCCCTCTTTTCCGAGGAAAGGAAGCAAACTGCCTGACAGCAGGGATGCTCCAGGGCTGGCTGCTGTGCGTGGCAGGAGCAGTTCCCAGCTCGGGATTTGTGCTGCTCTCGCAGAGGACGCAGCGCATCGGGAGCTGTTTGTTTGTGGAGTGTGCATTGATACCTCGCTGCTCTATTTTTGAAAGAACACCACTTTGGGCTGCTTTGGGGGAAATTATTGAGCTTTTCTTCCTGTTCATGTGGCAGCCCGCTTTCCTTTTGATCCAGAAGGAAAAATACGTCCTGAAGCTTTTAGAGGAGCAGAGGGAGGCTGGTAGAGCTTGAGAGCACACGGCGTGTAAAGCAGCCATTGTGGGTTGGATTTATTGCTTCTGACTGGTTTTCACTGGGTTTCACTGGGTTTCACTGGTTTTTCCCCCCTCACCCTGCAGGAGCTCCATCACCACTGTTTACATCGAGGTGCTGCCTCCCAACAACCAGAGCCCCCCGCGCTTCCCACAGCTGATGTACAGCCTGGAGGTCAGCGAGGCCATGAGGATCGGAGCTGTCCTGTTAAACCTGCAGGTACAGAGGCTTCCCTGCCACTCCCTGGGGCTGCTGACACCTGCTCCACCTTCCTGCCCTCTGTGTCCGTCCTCCTTGCATCCAGGGGGAAAAGGGGCAGTTCGTAGGGATTGAGAATTGTTTCATTCTAATCAACAGCCCCTTTTACATGGACTGTAGAGAAAAAGGCCTCACTTGGCTATTTCTATAATTTTTTTTTTAATTTAAATATGGCAAAAGGTGTTATAGGCTGCAAATGGCACTGTCCAGAGAAGCTGTGGCTGCCCCTGGATCCCTGGAAGTGCCCAAGGCCGGGTTGGATGGGGCTTGGAGCAGCCTGGGATAGTGGAAGGTGTCCCTGGCCATGGCAGGGGATGGAATGAGCTGATCTTCAAAGTTCTTTCCAACCCAAACCATTCTGAGATTCTGGGATTCTGTGATAATTATATGAGAAAAAAATTCCCATGAGTGGCTGAAAACTTGACAGGCCTGTGATTTCTTGTGTTTAAATCTCTCTCTATGTTTGCCAGCAGATCAGAGGAGCTTCAGCACCTCATTCATGGGGAATTTCAGCAAGACTTTTGGCAATCTGCCTTCCCTAGCCTGTCATTTTTGAAAAATGCCTGAAGATATTTCTTCCCCTCGGTGTGTGTAACAACAGGCTGAGAGAGAGCAGAGATCCCAGCGCTGCCAGGCCCAGCATCGGGGGCACCTTGTGCACTGGGATCAGGGGTCATGCAACAACCTCTGGCCAGGTCCAGGAGCAGAACCCTCCCTCATCCTCATGCACCAGGACCAGACCTCCCCTTGTTGCGTTAATGGTTCAAAAATCCGTTTTCTCCTCACTTATTTACTGTTCCTTGTTTACTGCATTGTATTCTGCCCAAAAAAAAGCTGTGCAAAATAGGGAGAAAAATGGCAAGTCTTTATTGAGGCTTTTTTTCTGAGGGATCAGGAACTTACCTAATGTTGTGTTTAGCAGCAGTGAAATAAAGGAGCTCTAATTAACTCGCTGAAGCAGGTGGGTGGGAAGGCTCCTGCTAAAATGGGTTCCTGCTGAAAGACTGGGATTATTCCAGCTGGTTAAGCTGCTACAGTCACCTGTGCTGAGGGAGGATGGCTCATTTAGCTCAGTGCTGCCAATTAACTCCTGGCACGGCTGTGGGGCCTCAAGGGAGGGAGGAGTAGGAGGGCCAGGCTGTTCAGGAGCCTTCTCCTCACCAGTGGTAGACACTTGGGGTTGGAAGACCCAAAGAGGAACAGGAGCCAGGAGCATGGTGAGAAACAGGAACGTTTGTGTCTCCTTGACAGGTGCTGGAATCTGTGGCTGAGGGCCTGAGGGGTCTTTGGAGGCAGAAAATCTCTTGGCAGGTTTTAGTATTGAAGGATTTAATGGGATTTAAATATGGCTGGAAAGCGAAGCTCCAATGGAATAATCTGCTTTGATGTTTCACTAAACCCCAAACAGCCCATTCTGTGTTGGCCCTGCTGAGGGACCTCGAGGGCTGTGTCCAGTGCTGGGCCCTCCCGGGCAGAGAGCCCTGGAGGGGCTGGAGCGTGTCCAGGGCAGGGAACGGAGCTGGGAAGGGGCTGGAGCCCCAGGAGCGGCTGAGGGAGCTGGGAAAGGGGCTCAGCCTGGAGAAAAGGAGGCTCAGGGGGGACCTTGTGGCTCTGCACAACTCCCTGACAGGAGGGGGCAGCCGGGGGGGTCGGGCTCTGCTCCCAGGGAACAGGGACAGGACAAGGGGAAACGGCCTCAGGCTGGGCCAGGGCAGGCTCAGGTTGGACAGCAGCAGGAATTTCTCCATGGAAAGGGTGCTCAGGCCTTGGCAGGGGCTGCCCAGGGAGCTTTGGAGTGCCCATCCCTGGAGGTGTCCAAGGAAGGGCTGGAGGTGGCACTCAGGGCTCTGGGCTGGGGACAAGGTGGGCATCGGGCACAGCTTGGGCTCCATGGGCTGGGAGGGCTTTTCCAGCCTCAGAGATCCTGGGTTTTATGAAAAATAGTTGATTGTTAAATCCCAAATACACTTGGCTTTAGCTCTGGTGGTTAGTCCAGGACTGTATCTCTTGTAGGTCTGGTAGTCCTGAACTTGAAATATGGAAGATGGAGAGAGACTCTTTAAAAGGGCCTGGAGTGCCAGGACAAGGGGGAATGGCTTCCCAGTGCCAGAGGGGAGGGATGGATGGGATATTGGGAAGGAATTGTTCCCTGGGAGGGTGGGCAGGCCCTGGCACAGGGTGCCCAGAGCAGCTGTGGCTGCCCCTGGATCCCTGGCAGTGCCCAAGGCCAGGTTGGACACTGGGGCTTGGAGCAGCCTGGGACAGTGGAAGGTGTCCCTGCCCATGGCAGGGGTGGCCCTGGATGGGATTTAAGGATCCCTCCCAACCCAATTCCAAGTCCAGCTCCCTCATCCTGCCTTAAACCCCCATCTGTATTAAAGGACTTCTCCCGTGGGCAGCATATTTCTGTTTTCATCTTCCTTTATTCCCTGCTGTATAAAATCCACCAGGACATTTTAAACATTCATAAACTGAGTATTTAAGCTTCTGAAATCCTCTGCTGCCTTTTCCAGGCAACAGAAAGTTCCCAATTAGCCATCTTGGTTTGGTTTTTGTGGAATTCTAGCAGTGTCTTAAGGTATTGGCTGTGTTCCATTGATAATATGGGATACTACCAGGCCTCAGATAATGAACAAGTGTTTCCATGTGGAAATTTTCTTCCTGTTGTTTCTTTTCCTGCGTCTTATCAATCCAATTAGTGTTTGGGCTGGTGCAGATTAAGAAATTATGCTTTTGTGGCTCTCTCTTAGTAATAATTTGGTAATTCTGCACATAGCAGGAGGGTTACAAAATCCCAGAGGGAGCCGGCAAAATTTTTCAGGTATTCCCAAATTATTAAATCCGAAGATCTGCAAAACATTAGGGCCAGTAACAATGCAAATGCAGCTGCTTTAAATTTGCCCTTTAGACTTTGGAAAAATAAAATTCACTTTCTTCTTGTCCATTAAAATTTCTTATGCTGATGATGGAGGTTTTTATTGCTTTCTTATCCCCTTATTTATTTTCTAACGTGCCCGCTTGGTCTTGACTGGTGTTTTAATTAACAACATTTAAGATTAATGCAATATTAAACGATCTCCACTGCATTAATTTGTAAATAAACCTCAGAGTTTATTGCATGCCTGGGAGGCGTTTATGGCTTCATGTTCTGCCAGCCATTATTAATTAAAATATGCAAATACTGTCATTTTTTCTGGGAGCCTGCAGAACAAATAGGGCTGTTAGCAGGGTCCAGTTATGTGCTGAACAAGGAGCTAACATGGAATTGTTGTGGGCAATTTATGGAGTCTCTCCATGCCATTGATCTGGAAAAAATCAGGAGTGGGCTGCCTTTCTCCCTTGTCTTAGGTGGTTTTCTTCTGTACATAAGAACTTCCTGTTCTTTGCTTTTAAAGAAAGCAGGAGTTTTTAAAAATGATGATTCACTTTCCCCCTTTTTTTTTTTTTTTCTTAAGCATGTTGATTGAAGGTGGATTTTCTGTGGGGATAAGGGGAAAATGAAATCAACTACAGCCAGCCTTTGATTTTCTGGCTTTCCAAGAGCCCCGTGGCTTGTTATGAGCGAGTGCAGACCATAATGATACCCCTGAGATGGCTTAATGTGAAGGGAGGGCAGGATGCCCTGCAGGGAAGGGAAAAGGAGGATGAAGGGCTAAAGACAGGGGCAACAATGGGATTCTGGTGATTTAGGATCTGTCAAGAGACACCAGCTCCTCACATTTGCTGCCTCCAGCGTTTGTAGCATTTTGTGCTCTTGGCTCAGACCCCGACTGTTCATAGCTTCAGGCCAAGGAGATCCGAATCCCACCCACGCCTCCCATCCCTCAGTGCCACCCATGGAATTTAACAACAATTTTTCCAGTCTTCCCGGTCTGGCATTGATGTTGTGGATGGGAATATTGATCGGTGCTGGAGGAGCTGTACACACCCATGCACAGCTGAGTCAGTCCTAGCACTGCCCACTGCTGCTTGGCCTTCACTGTGATGATGGGTTTAATTCCTGCTTAACCCCACCCTCCATTTGGAGACCGTGTTGTCGGAACTCCTTTGGGAAAATGTCCCATCAAGCAGTGGGAAAAGCCTTCACCATGGCTCAGCTGTTTTATTGATCCACGGATTCTGCCCTGCTCAGGAGAGCTGTTGTCCTGTTGGAAAATCAGGTTAAATTGCTTCAGCATCCTTTTGTTCTAGAGAAATTTAGCTCCGTGTGATCCATCTGCATATTTTCATCACAGGGAAGTTACAAATAATTGGGGTATTTGTGAGTTTCTGGGAATTGCGCTCCCCCGCCTGTTCCATGATTCCCCAGCTCGTTCCTCCATGAAGGATGCACCTTGTGCTTGCCCTCCAGCATTTCTGTCCTCTCAAAAAAACCCTCTGATGGCTTTGAGATGGCTCCAGCCCTTTTATACACCAGGATGGACTTCGCCAGGCTTGAATTGCAGCAGCTGATTTAAAGATGCTCTGTTTATGAACATCTTCTCTACCCAGCTCTCAGCTGGAGTTTTGTCCTGATTAATTTAGTTTGGAGCTGGAACAGGGGCAGTTTTACCTCTTTGACCTTCTCAGCATCATCCCTTCTGCTTTTCAAACCACTCCTCAGGTTCCTTCTGTAGCTTAAACATTTCTTTGTTATCCTTTGTGTTCTCTCCCGTTTCTCTTCCAGTTTTGCCTTGACTTTTCCTGACTTTGTCCCCATCCAGTTTTTCTTGCTCTTTCTTTGTGCTGATCCCTTCCATCTGACTTAGCCCCTGGTTTTTATTTGGCTAAGTTGTTTTCTTGCTGCATTCCCTGCTCTGCCTGCACATTTAAATGGTTTGTGCTTCTGCTCTGAATTTTGAGGGGTGTTTGAGTTGGGTTTTTTGTTATTTATCTTGGGTTTTTACCTCAAAAACTGCTTTTTAGATGGTTAGCTCAAAGCTATGCAGCCCTCGATTGTTGTCTACAGCAACAACCTGACAGGAGCAGGGTCAAACTCTTCTAGACTCAAGTGGCCCCGGGAGAGACATCAGAAGTAGTTTATTCAACTTTTGAAAGGTTTTTTTGCCACCTGATGGGTGGAATATCCTCATTTTGATGCTGTTAATATCTGTTCTTAAAGGTCTTAGCCTGATCTCCACCCCCGAAAGAGCAAATTATTGTGGAGGGCAAGTGCTGCAGTTGGAGCTCAGTGGAGCATCAGACAAAGATTGGGATTCTGGGAAACAGAAAGAGGGACCTGGATAAGAAGTGGGAATGAAGAACGGGAAGAAAGGAAACCCAAAGTTCAGTCTAATCAGTGTGGAGCTGCAGAACAATAGAAGTAAATGATAAAAGCCTGAATTTCATACTCACACTGCTGGATGTAGCTGTAATTTGATCATTAGATAATTAGTAATAATTAATAGTAATTATTATCCTGTACTCAGGATATTGTCATTTCTGTGCAGCACAAGAGTTCTGATGTGCTTCAGCTTTATCTTGAGTAGCCCATCAGTAACGAGAGTTTGAAACAGGGGTTGGTGTCATCCCTGTGGGAAACCTTCCTAAAACATAATTCCCCAGTTTCTACATGGAAGGGAAGAGAGGAAGCCTCTGCCACTGACTGAATTTTATCCTCTTTTTTCCTCCCCTAAAGGCTTTTGATAGAGAGGGCGACCCCATCAAATACCTCATTCAGAACGGAGATCCTCAACAAGTTTTTAACCTCTCTCAAAGGTAAGTGGGAAACCCTTGGAAAACAGATTTGGAACTTGTCAGTCCAGGGAATGTGGGAGCTGAGGGAAAAGGGTTGTGCTCAGACACCTTCAGCTGCTCCTTCGAGGGGCTCTCAGCCATTGGTGAGAGCTTTGGGAGCCAAATTCCACTCTGGGGTTTGTCACTGGCCACTGTTTGTTTATTTTAAACACTTCAGGTAGGGGAAACTCACTGAGGTGGAAAGATCCTATTTAAAAGAGTGGCCAGGGATTAATTAAAACCCTTTTACCTGTCAGCTCCTGACTAAAACAGGGACAATTTTCGCTTTAATTTCCTGACTTGTTATGGTTTAGCCTGTAGTGAAAAGCCTTTTGAGCCCTGTTTAAAAACTGTATTTTCCTTAAATTGAATTCCAGCGTAAACAGAGTGAGAAAGCAAGGGTTTGTTATGAAATTACAAACACCAGATTGGTCTGTGCCTGGCCCAGCACCCTTTTCTTTATTTTACCCATTATTAAGTATTATTTACCTGTTATTAATTATTATTTGCAATCCAAAGTCTCCTTTTCCTTGCAAAAGGAAGGGAGGGTGGTGAGCTGACTTCCCACAGTAAATGATGGGACAAAAGTAACCTGGGGCTTATTAATTTCTGGTGCAAAATAATTCTGATTTGGTGTGAGGGAGAGGTTGTGAACCTAAACACCCAAACCTCCCGAGACAGGTTTGTATGTTCTGGGTGAGCTCTGGGTGCTAAATCTCCCATCCATGGAGAACCAAATCCTGCAGGAAACAATGGGAATAAAGCCTTGATGATCCCAGGAGGTGCTGGTGCTCTCATCCACCAGGATTGATAAAGACTTGGCAGGTGAGGGAGGGGACAGCTTGGAGAGGGAACACTTTCCTTCACCAGGGTGGCCAGGAATTGGTGGAACAGGCATTGATGTTGGGCTGCTGGTGTTATCCATGGCTTGGGATTGGATTTTTGTACGGATTCCCGCCCAAGTGATGCAAGCAACCCTCTGCTTAACGTGGAGAAACTCAGCCTGACCTCCTCTGGCACCTTTAGAACTTGGTTAATCTACAAGAGCTATGTGAGAGATGCTCCAAAGAGGGGTCACAGTGGTGGTAAAGCACTATTTTTGGATTTTAACCTGAATAATCCCACCTGGCTCCATGAGAGATGCTCTGAAGAGGGGTTACAGTGGTAATAAAGCACCATTTGTTGTTTCAGAAGGTGAATAATCCAACTGGCTACACAAGAGATGCTCCAAAAGGGGGTTACAGTGGTAGTAGAGCACTGTTTTTTGGTTTTGACCTGAATAATCCCACCTGGCTCCATGAGGGATGCTCTGGAGAGTGGTTGCAATGTTAGTAAAGCACCATTTTTTGATTTTATTTTGAATAATCCCACCAGGCTCCAAAGAGGTCACTCAGTAAGTTGCTGTTTCAATAGTCCCTACTCAGCTCAGCACCCTTCACACCACACCATAAAATTCCTGGCAGTTCTCCACACCAGAGAGGCTTAAAAATACCTGTGGAAATCCAGGCCAGCTCCTGGCATGGAGCTCCTCTGGAATCTGGATCCCTGCGTTGTCAAGCTTGGGAGGCAAGCAGGGTGGCCATACCCAGAAGCCAAGCAGTTAAAGGTGGTGTGTTAATGAATTCCCAGCTGGAATTCCTGCTCCAGCCCTCCATCCCCATCCTCTGGGACCCTTGGGGGGCCTGACCCCCCCCCAGCCTTGCAGTCCCCACAAGTCTGAGCTTGTTTGGGGTTCAGTGCTCTGCTCTGCGCTGGCATCTCGTGGTAAAAAGAAAAGAGTTCCTGGAAGTGTTTTCCCCTTCCTGTTCCTATGGAAAAGGCTTTGTGCCAAGTTTTCTTCAGCTTTTTGCCTTTTTTTTCCCGGATACTGAAATCTGTTGATCAATTAAAGGAGGATTAATATTAAATAAACATCTTTAATGTGGGGGGTGTAAGGCTACAGGAATTTCTCTTAATTTTGGATGCTTGGAGGCCAAGGCAGAACCCATGACCAGGATTCTCTCTCCCTTTACCTGGATTCTCATTTTCCTTCCTGGAGCATCCAGTTAATCCCAGTGTAATTCTTGCCTGGCAGCACGAGGACGGGATAATCCCACTTTTCCATCTCCCTACTCCATCTTTTTCCTCCTCAATCCGAGGATTGGGAAATGGTTTTGTTCTCCCTTCTCTGGCTCTGGAACCTGAGCAGCGCCTCTGGTAATTCCCTGTCTCCTTTCGTTCCCTGCAAAGAGCGAGGCCGGAAAGCTGGAGTGTTAAAGGAATCGGAATCCTGGAGGAAAACACAGGGTATTGATAATTTAGGATATATAATTTAGGGTATTTATAATTCAGGATATTTAGCCTGTCTTTTGAACCATGTTCATCTGTTGAAACAGACAGTCAAGTTTAATTTTTCCCAGGGTAGGAAGGAGATAAAAAATGGGATATGGTAGAAAATACTGGAGAAGTGCACATGGATTTATGCAGGTCAATGTTTGATGTCAGTATTTTATTCTCAGCACCACTTTGATATATTTTTTTAATTAATAATTTACCACTTAAATCTCTTATGTTTTATTTACTCTTCCTTCCACTAAAATTTTTTTGTTCATATTTTATTGCAGTATCCTGAACAAATGCTGAAAAATAGATATTTCTATATAAAAACAATATATTAAATAGATTTCATTTAATTTATTCAATTTAATTAATTTATTAAATAAATTTAATTTATTAAATATATTCATTTCTATTCAAACCTTTATATATTATGATGGCTGATTGATTTGCCTTCTCGTGGGCCACGTCTGTCTGCCAAACTAAGAATTTTCCTTAATCTAATTAAAATCTTAATGATCAAATTTGGGTTAGTAACCCAATTATGACACCAAGCAATTAACCAAACTTGCAACTATAATATATTTTAATATCTGTATGTTGGTAGATATAAAATATGGATCATGTCCTTTATTTAATCTATATATGGAATTTTAACATTTGTCTCTGGATAATCATATAACTACCTGTACACACATA
This sequence comes from Dicrurus megarhynchus, assembly GCA_013399195.1. NCBI lineage: Eukaryota > Metazoa > Chordata > Aves > Passeriformes > Dicruridae > Dicrurus > Dicrurus megarhynchus. The sequence goes on from VXAD01005719.1 coordinate 22,182, forward strand.
TGGATTAATGATACATAACTATTATATTTATAGTAACTATAGCTATTATATTTGTATTAACTACAGCTATGTACATCATAATATAGTATCTATAACAATTATATATTTTAAATAATATGTAGCTATATTTTAAAATGCATATAGAGATTTATTATTATATATCATTCATTATATTTTATATTATTATTTATATACATTTATTTATATGTACATTTATATTTTATAGATATTGTTTATATTTATATTATTTATTAATATATATTTTATTATATATTGTTATTGTATATTTATTATTATAACATTAAATATATATAATATTATCATTTATTTATATGTACATTTATATTTTATAGATATTGTTTATATTTATATTATTTATTAATATATATTTTATTATATATTGTTATTGTATATTTATTATTATAACATTAAATATATATAATATTATATTATAATATGTGACTATATACTGGAGGTATAGAAATAGATATATTTTTAATAAAATGTGGTTCTATATATATAAAAAAATATATAACTATATGTAGAAGCTGTCTCAGGCCTGTCCCTTTCTATGGTGTTGCACTTTGCCCTTTCCCTTTGGAGCATCATTTCCCCTGGAACAGGAATCCTCAGCATCTGGAATCCTGCTCTGGGAGGAGGAGGAGGAGGATGCTGGAGGTTCCATTCTCCTCTCTCCAGGATCCAAGGCGTGTCAGCTCCATATTCACTGGGTTAAAAACAATACACAAAATTCATTTACCACTGGCTTTTACCAACTTCCAGGGTAGTATTTTAGATCCAATGAAAATTTTCCTTTTTGGAGGAACCTCAACAGGACCTGGAGCCCAAGTTTTCCTTGGATAACCACAAGGCAGATGGAATGGAGCGTCTCCTGAAATATTCTTGAAATATTATTTTTCCCACCAACCTTTCAGTCCTAGGGGAGAATTGTGCTCCCACTCCCAGTTTCCACCAATTTCTGTGGTATTTATGGGAAGGAGCAGCTTCCCAGGAAGTGTTGGGATTTGTTTCTGTTGGAAAAAGTCTTGGCCTGGAACTAGTTTGCTGAGATCTTCTCTGAGAGTAGGAAATTAGAGCAGGAGCCCTGCAGAAATTTATCATTTAGGGGGAGTTTATAATTTAGGGGACCCATGATTAGGTCCAGGTGTAACACATCCAAGTGTTCTGGAGAAGTCCAGCCAGGAAGGCCTCCTGGTTTGGTGGGAATTTGTGCTTTGGTTTGGATTTTCTGTTTTAGTAAAACCTCTGCACAAGTCCCTGTTCATGTTCTGGGTCCTGAACATCAAATGTGGGTACAGCAAATAAAATTTGAAGCTTTGCCTGACCCCTGTTTGTGTCTGACCCATCCATTGGCAATGGAATAGCACACAGGAAGTCAGAGGATCTCCAGACCCCAGCTGGTGTGGATTTTGGGCTGCAAAATCTTGTGGTGTTCCACCTCTCTTAAGATATTTGGTGGAATTCCATGGGAGAAGCTGCCCAGGATCACTGTCATCCTGGATCCATAGTTCTTAAATCCCCTGTGGATTTAGGAGAGGTGTCACTTTGTCACAGCCTTGCCCAGGTTCCCGCAGGCACCAAAATCCTGGAAGTGAAATGTGGAGCTTTGGGACAGCTCAGGGCTCTGGTGCCAGCTCAGTTAAGCAGAGTTGAGCTTCCTTAGGCAGGATTGTCCACACTATGCCTTCCTTATCCCTCCCAACACAAAAGTAATGACTCTGCAGTGGGGTCTTGTCCCTCTGGGTGGCTTCCAGACATCTGCAGGAGGGAATTAGGTCAGAGGAAGAAATTAAAATATTTTATTTGTCAGCAGTTACAGGAATTTGCAATGTTTTCAAACCTTGTTTTATGTGGCTTCCAATTAACCCTTCTTTTGTTGTCCTTTTAAAATGGGCTTCAGTAATCACAAGATCCCAACTCCCCGGAATTGTCCATGGCCAGGTTGGACATTGGGGCTTGGAGCAGCCTGGGATAGTGGAAGGTGTCCCTGCCCATGGCAGGGGGTGGCACTGGATGGGATTTAAGGCTCCTCCCAACCCAAACCACTCTGGGATTTGTTTTCCACCATTTGTTTTTCCATTTGTTTTCCTTGTGCCTACAGCAATATTTAATTACTAGGGGATACTTGCAGCACTTACTCTGAAGTTACACAATGTGTAACTTCCCCCGGTAGCCTCACCCTGAGAGGCGACTCACCCTGAAGTCTGTGTGTTGTATTGCCAGACTTTCCTGCTCGGTCCTGCTGGATATCAGGACTCCTCAGTGATTGTCATTCTCTCTCCTCATTTATTGCAGCACTAATAGTAAAAATACTAAATAAATAGGTTTTGTTCATTAAATAAATAGCTAAAGTGCAGCAGGAACAAATCAGGCTGCTGTGTTCAGTGCAGCTGTAGCTTTTGTAGTCTCACTAGGCTGATATTTTGATCCAGGATTATTCCTGTATCCAAGTAGAGAGCATTAGGAATCGGCTCATGGTTTTTCTTGGCCTTCACCCACAGAAAGCCTAAAAGCTCCTCCAAAGGGGAGCCGTGGTGTGAGCGAGGTGGTGGAGCTCAGGTGCTCGTAGACCTCTCCCAGCTGCCATGGTAACGTGTCCTGCTTTTGTTTTGTTCCCAGCTCTGGCCTGCTGGCCTTGGGAAAGCCCCTGGACAGAGAGAGCACTGACCGCTACATCCTCATCGTCACGGCCTCGGACGGCAGACCCGACGGGGTGAGTGTCCTGGAGGTCTGGACAGCACCGGCCACCTCCACGTGCTCTGATTGTCGTGTGTCTTTCATGGATCTTGACCAAAAATATCTGAAATCTGGGACAGTTTTCCTTTGGTTGATGTGGGTGAAGCCTGTGGGTCACTGCCGTTGATCACGGACAAAGGGATTCCACTGCTTTGTGTCATTCTTTAACAGCCAAGATTTTGTGTATTCACAGATGTACTAGTTTGAAAGCAAACCAGTGGGAGATCCAAAGTCAGAATTACAATTTAACAGGAAAATTAGGATAAAGGCAATAATAGAGAAACACTGGCTTAAACTGACAGAGTCAGCATACGACCTGACACGCTGTTGGTCAGGGTGGTGGCAGCAGTCTGGTTAAATGGTGGCTGCAGTCCTGTTGGAGTGATGGATGTGATTCTGTCTAAGTGGTGATCCTGTAGTGAAGTCTGGTCCTTCTCTGGAGGTCCAGTGGTGTTTATTGAGAGCTCTTGTCCTCTGGGAACCCAGTGGGCAGCACCCCTGTGGCATTCCAAACCTCAGCTTATATCCAGGTAGGAATTCTTGGTCCCTCCCTCTGGGTGGAGCATCTCACAATGGGGTGATGTAATTTTATGAGTCAGGCAGTGAGGCTGGATGGCCCATTGGCAGAAGATATCCCCCAGAGGGAGTTATCAGGGATGAGCCATGAAGGAGATAAGGAACACTGCCCCAGCTGCTTTAACAGCTTGTGAAGATGGTGACAGAATACATACTTTTGGCTACATCTTACATTGTAACCTAAGAAAACAGCTACTCATCTATTTCTTCTCTGTGCTATGAAATACCTGCTCCTCTTCTTCCCTTCTCCCAGATGTGGAAGCTGTAGTAGTGATTTGTACTTCACCCAGCCCTTTTTCACAACAGACTGTCCAGCTCTCCAGAAAAATCTGGAAAAATGCCACTTCTCTTTCAAAAATAACAATTTTTTTATCAGGAGCTATCTCTGAGTCTTCCGTGTTTGCACTGATCTGTGGCCCCACAACCCACCAACTGCTGCTCACACTTGTGTTTAATATAACAAAATGGTGATTTTTTTTTTCAGTTTTCATATTGTAAAATGGTGGACTATTTAAGGATATGTGTTTATTGATCAAGCAGAGGCAATGGAATCATTTTTCCTGAAAGTTTGCAGCTGGACTGTGCAAGGTACCTGGGAATGCAGCAGCTCTGCCGTGGAATAATAGCACAGGTGGGGGAGAAATCTCTGCCCATCTGACCTTGCGTATAAGGATGGAAAATAATATCTCTAATAATTAATAAATAACAAGGATGCATTACCTGGGCTATTCTAGAAGGCTTTGAGATTGAAACACAGACATCTCTGACACATGGCTACGGAGTGATCATGTAAATTCTGGGATTTAGACCTGTGCTCATCGTGGCAGAAGAAAATCTCGTTTTTTTTTTTTCCTATCTCATGCTCTTTTTAGCTTCTTCAGCTTCATCTTACAAGCTTTGCCTTCCTGCTCGGGATTTACTCAGAATTTCCCCACACACCCCAAAATACTGAGGAAGTTTACAGCCTTTGTATGATTTAGTGGCAACATGGAGTAATTATAACATTATAATTATTATACTTATAATAAGTCTACACCTTTTCCATGAAAAATCTGGTTACAGTTTTTTTTAAATAATTCATCTTAATACTTGTGGGTTTGTACCTCGAGAACTGCTCTCACAGCTGTGAGTTCAGTGGTTTTGATCTCAGACTTCCCGCTGGGAAATCTGAAAGATGTAAATTAAAGACTTGCAGGTTGGTTCAGGCTGTGTTATGCTCCTGAAATACTCTCTGGGGTGTGAAAAAAAAGGGGACTGAGAAGCTCCTTCCTCTTCCTTTCATCTAGAGGGAGATTCATTCGCTTTGCCCCGGGATTAAGCGGCCAGCAGATAAATTCCAACATTCTGAAGGTGATAGTTGGGGTTTTGAAAAGAAATCCTGTTAATCATGGCATGCTGCTTAGCAGAAAATAGTTGTATGTGAGCTGAGATACGGCGTTTGAAGCTCAGCTCTGGGAAAACCACCCCAAATAAACCGTGGAGGGCTCCTTTACAGTTGTCCCTGTGCTGCTGAACACCTCTTGAAGGTCTTGTTACTCGCTGCAACAACAAAATCCACTTTAAAAACTCCACCCCCTGCTATCTCATTATCTCCTTTCCTCCCTCAATCCCACTGGCAGGGGCTGCCCAGGGAGGTTTGGAGTCCCCATCCCTGCAGGTGTCCAAGGAAGGCCTGGAGGTGGCGCTCAGTGCTCTGGCGTGAGGATCGATCACAGCTTGGACTTGATAATCTTGGAGATCTTTTCCAACCTCATCGATTCTGTGACTCTTAGGATTCCATACCAGATTTTTTTCCCCTGGAATTTTGCAGCTGCAGGTGCGTGTGAGGTGTCCTCAGGGTGAAACGTGGGCACACTCTGTAGCTTGAGTGTGTTCCCTCTGCCTGGTTTGGGGTTTTTGCCACTGTCCCTTACCTGCCTGTAGCTGCTTTCTGCAGTTCCTATTTTCTGTCAGTGGTAGGGCACCGTTCTTTTTAAGATTGTCCAGCAACTCAGTTGACCAAAGCTTCTGGTGCCAGCAGCTGGAAAGGGTTAAGAGCTGGGCTTGCCAGGATTACAAATAAGGCTGGATAAGCTCCTTGGCTTTCATTTTACAAACAAATAGATGAAACAAGGCAGCTCAACCAAGCAACAGTGGGTGTGACTGCTCTGCCAGGCTTCCTTGTGTCTTTGCACAATTCCCTTGATTTGCAGCTCTTCTGGATGTACTCCCTGCTGGTTGACAGGCTCCTCCTGGAGGGAAGGGCAGGGCTCACTCCAAGTTCCTGGCTGGTACTGTGCCAAACGCTTCTGAGGACACGGATGTTTGATCCAAGCAGTCAGTGCCATTTCATGGAGGAGTTGTGCTTTTTAACTAGTTTTTCTCAGGAAGCAACAGTGTCCTTTTAGGAAAAAAATAAAGATTTCTACAGTTACAAAACCACTGCTCCCCAAGCTCATTCACCTGCTGCTTGTCATCCAGCTCTGCTTTTTGTGAACAATTCCATTAGTGCCTACGGAAAACCGGTGATGTCACCGGATGCCTTGTTGCAGTTTGCCTAAAATCCCCAAATTAATTCCCCAGGCAGGTGTACAATGTCATTTAAATGCCATTTACATATTTTAGCTGGTAACACATCCAACCTGATCCCTTTCCATCCAACATGAAACCAGCTATTAGAGTCAAACCTACTTAAAGTCAGCCTTTAGATTTTATTTGCTCTGTTTGCTTGGATTTTTTTAAATTTGAAAGGCATTCAAAGGAAAAAGACTTTACTGGTGTGGGAGTTTTTTGTTGTTATTTTTGTGGGGTTTTTTTCAATTAGATGTGGTGGTTTAACCCTGCTTGGATGCCACCAAAGCTGCTCTATCCCTGCCCTCCTCAGCTGGACAGGGAAGGAAAATATAAGGAAAGACTTAGGTGAGGTAAGGACAGAGAGAGATCCCTCACCAAACATTGTCATGGGCAAAACAACTTGGGGAAATGGAGTGATTTTATTACCCACAAAATCAGAGCAGGATAATGGGAAGTAAAACAAATCTAAAGAACATCTTCCCACCACCCCTCCCTCCTTCCTGGGCTCTCCCTCCATCCCTCCAGTGGCACAGGGAAACAGGAAGGGGGGTTCATGGTGTTTGTGCTGCTGCTTCCTCCTCAGGGAGAGGACTCGGAGTCCTTTCCCTGCTCCAGCGTGGGGTCCAATCCCACAGGACAGTCCTCCATGAGCTGCTCCAGCGTGAGTCCATCCCACAGGCTGCAGCTCTTCATGAACTGCCCCAATGTGGATCCATTTTCATAGGGTCAGTCCTTCAGGAACAGGCTGCTCCCATGTGGGTCCCATAGGTCACAAGTCCTACCAGCAAACCTGCTTTAGCATGGGCTTCTCTCTCCATAGATCCACAAGTTCCTGCTCCAGCATGGGCTTCCCACTTCTCTCAGCATCCCCCTACTCCGGTGTGGGCTCCTGCAGGAGCTGCAGGTGGATCTCTAAAGCCTCCATGGGCTGCAGAGGTGCAGCTGCCTCCCCATGGGTTTCCCCACGGAATATCAGGGCAATCCCGGCTCTGGCGCCTGGAGCAGCTCCTGCCCCTCCTCCTGCCCTGGGTGTCTGCAAAACTGTTCCTCTTCCATGTTCTCACCCTGCTCTTCTCTGGCCACAATTAAAACTGCACAATGACTTTTTTTCCTTCTTAAATCAGTTATCCCAGAGGCATCACCACCATCCCTGCCTTGGCCAGCAGTGGGTCCATCCTGGATTCCCCAGAGTTGGGTCTGGTGGAGCTTCCAGCAGCTCCTCAGAGAACCCGCCCTTATAACCCCTCACTACCGGAACCTTGCCACACAAACCCAGTCCAGGAGAACTTTCCTCCTCAGTTACAACATGGAAAATGGCATTTGTACATCTCTGTGCCTCGGTTTTGTGAACAACAGTCATAAGATCACCAGATAAATTCCAGTTGCATGGGATCTCAAGAGCTGCTGTTCCTCAGGCACTCACAATTTAAATGTGGTTATTTAATCCATACCTTTCAAGTATAAAGATGCCCAAAAAGCCCTCATAGAGTGCAAAAAAGAAACATTTTTGTTGGTCTTTCCTACTTACGTAAGTAAGTTCAGTGTTTGTAACTTTACCCAGTGATACTGGTTGAGAAATTGGGACCAGCGCTCCAGAGTTTCATTATCCACAATATTTCCCAGCCAAACTGTGTGAACAAAGATTTTTTAGCCATTGTGACATGAAAGCAAAGGGGCAAAACCTCTGCTCGTGAATTTTTAAACAATAGTGTATAAAATGCTGGAATACCTCAGCTGGGAAAGGTTGCTACGCTTGGAAATTGTTGATGCTTTCAGGGAGAAATTTATCCCAGGCTGCTTTGAAAGCTTTCTGTCTCAAGGTGGTGACTCTCTTGTCCTCATAAAACCAGGGATGTTTTTCTCCATGGAGATAAGCAAGGCTCATTGGGCACCTCCAGCCCTGACAGGATCTTCCTTGGCCCAGGGAGAAACGTTAAACGCGTCTTTCTTTGCGTTCTGGTATCTCCAGGAGTTTGGAGGACAGCAGGACACCTCCCACATGAGCTTGTGCTTCTGCTTGAGGTCCAGCAGCCCCAGCCCCACCCTTTTGGGGAGCAGTATTTCCTCTGGATGCCTTCCCTGTAGGTAGGGAGATCACAGAATCCTTAAAGTTGGAAAAGACCTCTGAGATCGTCAAATCCAACCATCAGCCAGCTCCACCACTAAACATGTTCCCAAGTGCCACATCCACACGTGTCTTGAACACTTCCAGGCGTGGGGACTCCACAACTTCCCTGGGAAGCTGTTCCAGTGTTTCGCAATGCTTTTGGGGAAGAAATTTTCCTTCATATCCAAGCTAATCGTCCCCTGGCACAACTTGAGGCTGTTTCCTCTCATACTGGAGAAGACACCTCGCTGTTGCCTTTCCAAATCCACCAGTTCCTGGATTCTTCATCTTTTAGGGACGGGACTTTTTTCCTCCACAGCTGCAACCAGGGCAGGCCAGTACTCTCTGCCTGCCCTAAAATCCATGGGATATTGGAGCAGTGCAAGGATACAACGTGGTATTGACTCTCCTTTTGATCCCTGATGTTCTTTAGAGGAATCTATAACCAACCGCCATCATCATCATCATCATCATTTATGAAGTCTGTTGAGCTCATTTTTGCATTTTGAAAGTCTGTGGTCCCACACACCTGAGTTCTTGGGGGGGGTTTAAGGTTTTTGGCCTTTTTTATTGCTCCTTTTTCTGTGTCATTACCAAAGATTTAACCTTAGAGAGGTTTGACAACACTGCTGTGGCACTTGAGTAGTTGAGGTTTCCCTTTTCTAAGCCCCGAGGCTGATTTAACTCATTCATGTGGTGTGACAGTCATGGTGACACCATTTGACTTTGGGGGACTGCTAATTCCATCAAAATTAATCCAGAACCACTTACGCCCTCACCCAGCACCACGGTTTTCCGTGGAGTGTTCCGTGCTTCAGTCACTGTTCCCTGCCTTGGAATGCTCTTGAGTGCTTAAAATGCTCGGCTGCGGTTCCCAAGTTACTGTTGTTCTGAGTTATGACCTGGAGCATTAACAGGCTCGTAGGTTTTTCGGGGAAAACACGACCTGTCACCATTAACAATCCGACACGACAAACAATTAGGGATGCATTAATTGAGCAGGCAGGAAAATGCTTTTATTTCCCAAGTAATGAGCTTTTAGCTGCAGCTGGGCAGTGGCGTGTGAAGAAAAAGACACATCCCAAGCTCAAGTTGTGTTCACAAACTGGGGGGTGTTTGGATGCCTTTCCAAGGCGAGAGAGAATTCCTGTCTTCACCTTTCAGAGGGAGACGTTTGAAATAAATACACGTGGCTTTTGTCAGAAGAAAGAAAAAGCCTTCTGTGCTCTTGTGTGTGTCAGTTGATTTAGAGAGATGAAACAGGAGCTCCATTGTGTTTTCTTAGCGTGTCTTGTGTGATATAAGGGCAATTGCAACCTCCCAATACAAATGTCTCATCCTGAAAATACTCAGCCAGCACTGCACAAACGGGATTTTCTGCCTGGCGAAGCAGAGCAGCTCAGTGCCTAGCTTATAAATCCATTCAGGAATTAGGAATTCGGTGCTCTTAAAAGTTCTCAACCATCCAGGGGGTGTTCCCAACCTCCAGCTCCAAGCTCCCTTTTTAATGTGGCTGAAGGAGCACAGGGGTGTGTTGTGGTCATGGTCACTTTGGGGTACTCAGAAATTACTGGCAGGGTTCAGATTCTTTTTTTTTGTCCTGGAAGACTCAACTCACTAAATGCCATTGGAAGTCCAGGAGAAGCTGTTGTCTGTCCAGCTGTTCAGGGTATATCCCAAGATTCACTGGATTGGGAAGATCAGAGGTGACCTGGCTCTGGGAGGGTTTCACTGAAAGCCACGAGTCCAAGATCTACCCCATTAATCTGACTGTGCCCATTCCTTCTGCAATGAACACTTCAGGGAAAAACAGGGATCCTTTTAGCCCTGCAGAGCCCAGGAATGGTTTGGGGCCACATTTCCTGAGGAGACAGAGGTACCATCAGATGACCCTTAGGAGAGAGAACCCAGTGCTCTGGGCACTGAAGGCAGGGATCAAACTGGATGCAGAACTCTGCTGTTCCTCAAAGGGCACGGGAAGAAGCAACAGTTGAAAAGCAGTGGGAACCACAGGGAACTGAGGGAACCTAAAGAAGCCTCATCTCCTCTCAGGAGGGTGGGGAGGCCCCTGGATCCCTGGCAGTGCCCAAGGCCAGGTTGGACACTGGGGCTTGGAGCAGCCTGGGACAGTGGAAGGTGTCCCTGCCCATGGCAGGGGTGGCACTGGGTGGGCTTTGAGGTCCCTCCAACCCAAACCACTCCATGATTCTGTGACTTCAGTGCATTGTGTTTAATCCTGGAAGTCAGACTTGGGGATTTTGGCTATCTTAGAAGATCATTAATAATTCTGAGCCTCTGTCTCCCATGACACTTGAATTAATTCCCTTCCTTAATGCAAACAGGTAGCCCTGGATCAAGGTAATTTAAACAAAGATTTACTTCTTGAGTAGCAAACAGAGAATTCATTAATTACAGTAATTTTTCTATTACTCCTTGGATTATTACCTGTCTCTACTTCACACAAGTTCCATTATCCAGCAAGAAGGAAGCGAGAAGAAATATCCCTAAATACACGAAAGGGAACAATATACACAGATCCATGATTCGATCTTCCTTCTCTAAAGAACTTCTCAAATTATTTTATTTCCAAGCTGTAATCAGAGACACTGCCTATTGTTCTTTTCCTGTATTTTGTATAAGAAATCTTTACAAATTCCAGCTGATCTGCGAATTCCAGTTTGCATGAGAGGAATTTGTCCAGCCAGATTTCCTCCTCTTGGAGAGAAGGCTTTTCTTCCTGCAGCAGCTCTTTAATTAGGGCAAGCTTTAGGAGCCTCCCAAACATTCAGTGCTTGTGTGGCTTAGCATGGATAATATTCCCTATGAAGGCTTTGATTTCATGTGCTAAAAGAGAAGGGGTCAGTTAAGGACTTCTCATAAAGCAATAGATTGATCACAGTTTTCAATCCAAGATTTGGAGCAGATTGTAATTCCTAAATAAGGGATACAAATGAATAAGTTCCCATTAAGAGGAAGTTGAGGGGAGAACTTCTGGCTCTGCACAACTCCCTGACAGGAGGGGGCAGCCGGGGGGGTTGGGCTCTGCTCCCAGGGAACAGGGACAGGACAAGGGGAAACAGCCTCAGGCTGGGCCAGGGCAGGCTCAGGTTGGACAGCAGCAGGAATTTCTCCATGGAAAGGGTGCTCAGGCCTTGGAACAGGTACTCATGGCAGTGGCAGAGTCCCCATCCCTGGAGCTGTTGAAAGCCATATGGATGTGGCACTTGGGGACGTGGGGCAGTGGTTGCCTTGGCAGTGCTGGGGAAGGGATGGACTTGCTGGTCTTAGAGGGCTTTTCCAACCCAAACAATTCCATGTGTTTGTCAAGGATGTTCCTTCAATGTCCGTGATTTTCTCTTCCTTTCCACATGAAGTACTCATATTTCCTGTTATCTTTTGGGATATATGAGCAGTTTTCATTTTGGGAGCTTTCCCTTTGGGCTTTATTTCAGTGTTTTCACAGTCCTGCTCTTTGTCTCGTCTCCAGGCTTATTGGGATTTTTTTTCATTAGTGTAATTATTGACAGGCTCCAGAATTACCCTTCCCTTCACCTCAGGGTCTTCTCTCCAAAATTTCTTTGCAGTCCAGCTAGCAATTTCCTCTTTATAGCTTGGAGAGGTGGAGAGGGCTGGGAGATACTTCTTTCAAACTTCTCATGGAAAGAAAGAAGGTATGGAAACAGAATCATGGAATTGTTAATTCTATCACCACTCCAATATCATTTTCTCGAGATGAAGATCAATAAATCCTGATATGTAGATCAGCAGCATTGTTTACCATTTCTTTTTTGATCAAATAAGGGCTTCGCCTCCGATTTTATTATTTGCAAACTAATTATCTCTCAACATGGCAGGTTTGTCTTAGAGTTTGTCCGAATGCATAAACTTGCTGGACATCAGAGCTAAGAATGTTTCCTCTCCGAGGCACAGAATGCTCTCATCAATTCCCAACTTCAATTTAAATGACAAGGCAGAAAGAAAATAAGAATAAAGTGGAATTTCCTGCAAATTTATCATCCATAACATTTATCAGGGCCTGGCACCCTTAGGATTTGTGCTGGCAATGTAAATTTTATAATTATTGCTTAGGGAAGAATTATCTATGTAAGAACTATTTGAGGGCCCCTAAGAAAGACATAAATTGCTGCTGTGGATCTTTTGTTTGAGTTATGTTTATTATAAAAGAGAAGTAAGCAGGGTTTCTGCAGTAATGAATAGGAAATGAGGCTGAGATGGTTTTTTCCCTGGTTGAATTTCCAGGAGTAGCTTTAGGATTCCTTTCCAAACCCTGCTTGATGATTCTGTTGTAGAAAAGCCTCATTTTAAACCAGCCAAAGCAGTTTTTAAACCTTCCCGTGTTGGATTTGCGTGAGGAGTATCCATGGAAAATCAGTTGTGAATTAGTGGTGTCTNCTTTTCCAACCCAAACAATTCCATGTGTTTGTCAAGGATGTTCCTTCAATGTCCGTGATTTTCTCTTCCTTTCCACATGAAGTACTCATATTTCCTGTTATCTTTTGGGATATATGAGCAGTTTTCATTTTGGGAGCTTTCCCTTTGGGCTTTATTTCAGTGTTTTCACAGTCCTGCTCTTTGTCTCGTCTCCAGGCTTATTGGGATTTTTTTTCATTAGTGTAATTATTGACAGGCTCCAGAATTACCCTTCCCTTCACCTCAGGGTCTTCTCTCCAAAATTTCTTTGCAGTCCAGCTAGCAATTTCCTCTTTATAGCTTGGAGAGGTGGAGAGGGCTGGGAGATACTTCTTTCAAACTTCTCATGGAAAGAAAGAAGGTATGGAAACAGAATCATGGAATTGTTAATTCTATCACCACTCCAATATCATTTTCTCGAGATGAAGATCAATAAATCCTGATATGTAGATCAGCAGCATTGTTTACCATTTCTTTTTTGATCAAATAAGGGCTTCGCCTCCGATTTTATTATTTGCAAACTAATTATCTCTCAACATGGCAGGTTTGTCTTAGAGTTTGTCCGAATGCATAAACTTGCTGGACATCAGAGCTAAGAATGTTTCCTCTCCGAGGCACAGAATGCTCTCATCAATTCCCAACTTCAATTTAAATGACAAGGCAGAAAGAAAATAAGAATAAAGTGGAATTTCCTGCAAATTTATCATCCATAACATTTATCAGGGCCTGGCACCCTTAGGATTTGTGCTGGCAATGTAAATTTTATAATTATTGCTTAGGGAAGAATTATCTATGTAAGAACTATTTGAGGGCCCCTAAGAAAGACATAAATTGCTGCTGTGGATCTTTTGTTTGAGTTATGTTTATTATAAAAGAGAAGTAAGCAGGGTTTCTGCAGTAATGAATAGGAAATGAGGCTGAGATGGTTTTTTCCCTGGTTGAATTTCCAGGAGTAGCTTTAGGATTCCTTTCCAAACCCTGCTTGATGATTCTGTTGTAGAAAAGCCTCATTTTAAACCAGCCAAAGCAGTTTTTAAACCTTCCCGTGTTGGATTTGCGTGAGGAGTATCCATGGAAAATCAGTTGTGAATTAGTGGTGTCTCATTATTTTGGGGGACCACGTATTTAAAGAATTTTAGTGGTATTTAAATAGAAATATTGGTGAAGACCTTCTTTTGCTGTTTCAGTGCATCTTTTAGCATCCTCTACAAAGCTTGGCAACTTCTCATAATTCTTTAGGAAATTAGTGAATTCACTTTCCAGGAAAGGAGAGAGACTCTTTACAAGAGATGGAAGGACAGGGAATGGCTTCCCAGTGNTGTATTTTCTGATCCAGTGTCAGGCTGAAATGAGATTCTGGTTTATCCCTGAACATGGGCAATGATTGTTTAGTGAATGGGATTTTGGTGTCTGGTGACTTTTCCCTGATTCCCAGCAGGGGTGATGATGTTGTTCCCGATCCTGCTCCGTGCTGCAGTTCAGGAGAAGCCCCTGTAATTCATTCTGATTGTCAAATAAAGGCTATTTCAGAACAGCACAGCAGCCTGAGGCTGGGAGCTTCAACAAATCTTTGGAGCCATCTAATGGGGATATAAAATCTCTGCTTTTGGCTAATAATCTTCGATCACGGCACTTTGTGATGGTGACTGGAGAAGTGCTGCTCTCGAAGACACACAGGTGACTCCCACTAATCATGTCAGAGGTGGGCCTTACTGAGATAACAGTGAGATAACAAATGTTTCCTGTATTCAGGTGAAGTAGGGAGATTCTGGCGTGTTCCCCTTTCCTTTCCCAGTTTCAGAGTCTGTTACTGATTTTAAGGAAGAAAACCCGCGGGTGTTGCTGCTAACCCAGAGTCTGCTTTGAATGCTCCTTGTGGTTTCACCCATTTGCTAAATTGTGATTAATAAAAAGGGAAGATTATTTGAAATATTGGTCTTATTGCAGTGAATTCTGAATCCATTTGTATCTGATAATTATCTAAACTGTGACTAATACAGAAACAGGGATTACTTGAAATGTTGCTCTTCTTACAGGATCCTATTTCAGCACCCTTGTGAGTTTAGCAAGAAGATTTTGTAACATTTTCAAAACTGATTTTCCTATTTGGCATCTCAAGAAGGTGGTTTTTTTCCCTTGCAAAATATTATTTCTTTGCAAAAAATCTTGCCTTTTAAATTCAGAAGTGAATATTTAAACACAAGTGGGGCACCAGTCTGGGTGTGTTGGCTGGCAGGGAGGGTGCTTAAGATGAGTAAAGAATGTGAATAATACTGAAAATCCTTAAATAAGAGCTGGGAAACAATTCCAAACGTTTCTTTTCCTTCTTCCCTGTCTTTCTCCTTCTAAAATCCTCTCAAAGAGAAGAAATGCTGCAGATGATCAACCCCAGCCTGTGAAAATTACCTGGAATGAAAAGAAATTTTTTCCAAGTGGGAATTCCTGCCTTAAGCCATTGTTATTTAACACCACGTTGCCTCAGTTTATTAAATGCGAGGCTGTTTATTTCCCTGAATTTCATGGAATTGAGTTCCTTTTGGAAAAGCTGATTTACATTCAGTGTGCATCCCAGCAGAGCAAACGTTCTGGTGGCTTTTGTGTGGACAACAGGGTAGAAAGTGCATTTTCCTTATGGGAAATGGAATGTGGGAATGGCAGTTTTGGGAACAACGAGCAAATAACTGGGGCTCAGCAAGCAGGAGCTGCCAGCCTGAAAGCACCTTGTGCTGGCTTGGTTCCAAATCCTCTGGATTTGTGACCTTTTAGGTAGAAAGGAATTATTTTATGGAGCTTTTGGGATCTCATGCAGATGCACCAGCTGCATCTGGAGCTGGGAAGAGCCCGATTCCAGCACCAGTAGTACACCGGGAGGTGCAGGTCTCCATTTGGACTTTTTGGTTGGGGGTTTGGTTTGGTTTGGTTTTTCTTTTGTTTCTTTGTTTTGCTGTTTTGGGGTGTTTGTTAAGGGAAGATGGTTGCAGGTTTCTTTATGAAGCCTGTGAAGTGCCACTTTCAGAAAGGTTTGTTGTGCCTAAAGCAAGGCATTTCTTCTGGGGTCACATCTCCACTGTGTGACTGTCCTGCTGTGAACATTTCATGGAATTATGGAATTGTTATGATTGGAAACGACCTCCAAGCCCATCAAGTCCAAGCTGTGACCAGGAACCACCTTGCAAATAACCATGACTGCCAAGTGCCACCCCTCTCACTTTTTGAACACCTCCAGGGATGGGCACTCCAAAGCTCCCTGGGCAGCCCCTGCCGAGGCCTGAGCACCCTTTCCATGGAGAAATTCCTGCTGCTGTCCACCCTGAGCCTGCCCTGGCCCAGCCTGAGGCCGTTCCCTCTCCTCCTGTCCCTGTTCCCTGGGAGCAGAGCCCGACCCCCCCGGCTGCCCCCTCCTGTCAGGGAGTTGTGCAGAGCCACAAGGTCCCCCCTGAGCCTCCTTTTCTCCAGGCTGAGCCCCTTTCCCAGCTCCCTCGGCCGCTCCTGGGGCTCCAGCCCCTTCCCAGCTCCGTTCCCTGCCCTGGACACGCTCCAGCCCCTCCAGGGCTCTCTGCCCGAGAGGGTCCAAATTTCCCTCAGTGGAGTTTGATGCAAAATATCAGAAGGCACAAGAAAGATTTAAGATTTTAGACACTGAGTTGGATGAATTGATTTGAAATTCTGTATATTGAACACAACAATTTATGAAATACGACAACGTAGGGTTTTGGTCTGTGGGAACAGAGAAAAGGGATGTGACTCAAGCCAACAAAGTATTTCCCTCTCCACCTGTTCGATGGGGAGAGAAAATCTCCACAGGTAGCACAGACATGTTTTGTTGACATTTTATATTAAATACAGTTCATTCTGCTGCTCCCACCTCCTGGATGTTAAAATTGGGCTGGAAAGCAGAACGTGAGGGTGGGGTGGGGGAAGGATGACATAGGAGGGTGACACAGGATGATTCTGCCACCTCATCAGCTCAGTTAATCATCACTGTGGCATATTTTGATTGATAAATCTCTGAATTTCCTTTTCACGTTCTGGCCAATATTGTTATTTCCAGATTTTCCCCCTACTCACAACAAAAACTCCTTAAATCCTTAAAACACTGTATAAAAAAGGAAATATATCTGGTATTTTTCACACATCTCTAACATGAGTCAGCCTTGAGCTTGTTTTGTCTTCTAAAAACTCCAAATAAACTCTTGAAATGCTTCCATTTTCACAAAAACATGTTAAAACCATTGATAATCTGCTTACCTGTGATTCTGTCTGATAAATAACAGTAGGGTTGTCACCTGGGAAGCTGTAAAATAAAGAGAATTTCTTCAAAATATTCTTTTTCTGCCTAGACCTCGACTGCCACTGTCAATATTGTGGTGACAGATGTCAATGACAACGGACCCGTTTTTGACATGTTTCTGCCCAAAAACCTCTCTGTGCAGGAAGAGGAAGCCAATGCTTTTGTTGGTCAAGTACGGGTAAGTCATTAAAATTGTTTATTTTATTACCCAAATTGTCCAGACAATGAGGAAAGAACACAAACTAATCGTGCCTTAGACAAAAACCCATCCAAATATCTCAGGTTTAAATGCAAACTCTCCGTTTGTGGCTACAAATTCACATTGTGGGACTTTAAAACATTGGAATTGTTTTCTTCTCTGTGCTAAATAACTGAAAACACTTTTTCAATTAGAAATAGCCCATTAAAAGCTGGTTTTTAAGGAAATGCCACTGTAGAAACTTGCTGATAACAGATTGGCAGGGTTAAAACAGTGTTGCCACGCTTATAAATGATCGATTTGGAAATAGAATTCAAACCTGCTGAGCAAGTGATGGCCAGGTGGAGGAAATTGTCACACCTAGAGGAAATTTTAAGGCCGTGAAGGGGAAAATCAGTTAAACCCTTGAGTGAAATAATTGGTGAGCTGGCATAAAAATAGGGGAGAGTGTTAATGTGAGGGTTTGGAGCTGGACATTTTTATAGCACTTGGAGGTCTTCTGGATGAGGATTCAGTCTCTTGAAGAAAATATCACTTTTTTTGGTAATGTCTGTTTTTCCTGACTCAAGCGAAGGAAGCAAATCTGAATTAGAGGGTTTTTTAATCCAGAAGTTGAATAGAAAATCTCATGTCGGCTGCACTAAGGTTGGATCCAGCAGGAGCTGTGGGTAAAAGAGGAATTGGGAAGCATTTCTCAGGAATTCAGGTGGAAAATGTGTTGGTTTTTTTTCCAGTAGCAACCATATCAAGAGAAAATGGGAGCTCCTTCAGTAGAAGCTTCAGAAAAACAGGACATTTTGGGTACCATGGGAACCCAAATACCCATAATAATCCTGTTCCTTCCCATCCTTCTATTATTTAATAAGACATCAGAGCTGGTTTGGAGCCTTGGACAAAGTTGGGATCCCTCAGTGCAATTAAGTCCGTTTTGATAAATCATTAAATTATTGCTCTGCTTTTTGTCATCGCCTTCCCGTGTGGTTGTTTTTCATTTTCCATCCTAAAAGGCACGGGTGGAATATTTCCAGTCAGTCCCAGATACCTTTCAAATCCATTTTGTGCTTAGCTGGGGACCCTCAAGGCTCAATCATCTTCTCAAACACGAGCTTGGGTCTATTTTTAGCTCTGACAGAACTGTAAAATACAACAAGTTATTGCCACAAGAAGCTCTCTGGCTTCTAAATTAGTGCCATTTCTAAGTTGTGTGGAAATGAAAATATTTATTGAAGCCTTGGGATTGTTTATTCCTGCTTGGAGTGACAGAAACTGCTTCTGTCATTTCCTGTGCTGTTTATCCCTGGATGGAGAAAGCTTTTTCTTTATAGCCCAAATACTGGGTGTATTTCTACAGCCTCATGTTCACAACTGCAAATGGATACAGAGATATCCATTGGGAATGCCATTCCACGGTATAGAAAAGAGAGATGGCGGCATTTGGAATTTTTTTCTGGCTCCAGTGAGGTAATTGAAATAATGGTGATGAGAGTTCGGGTGTAGCTGTGTTGTTTGAGGATGTTCTTTAAAAACTGAAATAGCTTTTGGTGTGTTGTGCTTCGCT
Organism: Dicrurus megarhynchus; assembly: GCA_013399195.1. Taxonomy (NCBI): domain Eukaryota; kingdom Metazoa; phylum Chordata; class Aves; order Passeriformes; family Dicruridae; genus Dicrurus; species Dicrurus megarhynchus. The sequence goes on from VXAD01005719.1 coordinate 40,654, forward strand.
GCAGATAAAACCACAGCGGGTATGGGAGAGGTGGTAATGGCAATAAATTTTGTGTGGAAGCTTTAATGTGGTTAAAATGTACATAAAGGCCTGGTTTAGGTGGGAATAGCCTGGTAAAAGAAGATAATCCTTATTGTGCTGTGTGTTTTCCCTACCAAGAATTCACCCACTGATTAACAAAGCTGCTTTTCAGGAAGTTTTTTACTCTTTTCCAACAGAAACCTAAAACCCACCAGAGCAAGCAGTGGTACAGTGGATTTTGAATAAAATGACAGATTTTGTGGCGTCCCTTTCGCTTTTGAATGCCATCTGTCCACTTTAGCCGGGCAAAATAATTTAGCAAGAGATTTTTACCTTAAAACCCAAGATCTGACCCTGCTGCTCATGGGAGCGAGGAGCTGGAGAGGAAGGACATGGAAAAGGTGCTCAGCCACTGTGATCCCTCAGGATTTTTGACCGTGATGTTTGGTCCCAGGATCAGGTGCCTGGGCTCATTGTCAGAATTCCAGAGTTGGGAGGGATCTTAAATCTCATCCCATTCCACCCCTCCGTGGGCAGGGGCACCTTCCACTGTCTCAGCTTGCTCCAAGCCCCGTCCAGGCTGGCCTTGGACACGTTCAGGGATCCAGGGGATTCTAAGCAATTTGGGGGATAAAACAATGAATCTGAACACTCCCAGGAATAACTCCTGGCACAGACAAGAGATTTCCACACTCTGCTTTGTTTTCAGTGGCAAAGCTGGGCTTCCAAAGGGATTCCCATAAGGATTTTGGTAATATCTGGGGGGGTGGTCTCCCAAGGAGATGCAGCAGGAAGGCAGTGAGAGCTTTCCTGTGGGAGAGGGAGGGTTTGGAGGGTTTGTTCCTGCAGGCTGGCCATACCCAGACTTGGAAGTGCTCTCCTTCTCCAGCAGCTCTGCTGCCAGCTGGAGCTCCTGGAGGCCCTGGCACGGGAGTGCTGCCTGAGGGCATTCCAGGAGGCTCCTGAAGATTAAGAGAACAAAAGCCAGCCAGGATAATGCTGCCAGTGGAGCAATGTGTTTCCAATCCCTTTTATTCCACACTGTGTTGTCTAAATCGGGGCAGTCAGAGGTGGATTGGATTCCCTGCTGCTCCTTCCTGTCTGATCCCAGGGATCCCCCAGCAAGGCAGGAGCACAATTGCTGCATGGAAGTCTCCACAAAGGAATCCAAAAAGCTCCAAGTGGAAACTTGAGTGTGAAATTCAGGCACTTTCTTGCAGTCTAAACCAGCTGGAGATGGGGCTTGGTGATGATCTGTGTTGTGCGCTGCATTTTCATCGATTCCAGGGCACGGGAGGTAAAAAAGATGGAATGGCATTTAGGAAAGGGATCAATGTATTGATCTGCAGGCATGTTCACATCCTTGGGCAGGGGAAGACAGTCCCAAGCAGTTTGTTGCAGACTCTAAAAAAGCAGCCTGGGGTTAAATGAGAGGCTGTTGAGCTGATGGGGCTCAGGAGAGGAAAGACGTCACTTGACTGAGGTTTTTATCCATGTGGGGCTTTATTTATATCCAGATTCTTTCACCCAGCCCCATAATTCTATTGTTGGGTATTTTTGTGTTGCTGATCAGCACTGTCTGCAATCTCCAACACGAACGTGTTGCTGTCAAGGGGAGATAAATTAGGGAATAAATTAGATGGAAAACAGGGATAAAGAATTATGTGCTCAAGTACCACTGGCCCTTGGATCTTCCCTAAAATGGAGCCAGGATAAATTAATTCCAGTAATGAGAGCAGTTTGCAGGGGGTGTGATACCTCTGTCACCTGCTTGGTTTTAAATTACAGAAGAAATGCTTTAAGAGACTTGGTTTTTAGGATGGAGTTATTCTAGCTATAGGAAAAGATGGGAAAGTTTGGAGGAATCTTTTTGGTTGTACTGAACTGGCCCTCCTGAATGCTGATGAAATGTAATTATTTCCCAACAGAGCTTTCTGTCTGAGGGTATCAGTGAATTCTAACAGGCTCCTGTTTTTGTTTAATAAATTCATAAGGTGATAAACCCTGGATTTAAGGCCTGGTTTAAATTTCACAGCTGTTGGGTAAGGTTTGTTGTGTTGAACTAAATGACCTCTGGAGATCTCTCACAAGCAGCTCATCCTGTGTTTCTACAAGCAGAAAAACTCCTTAAAATGCTGGTGAAGAATTACTGCCCATGCCCATGGAATGCTTGGAATGAGATGAGCTTTAAGGTCCCTTGCATCCCAAAGCATCTGTGATTCCATTATTTTATTACATGACAAGATCTTTGTGGAATAGTCTAGAAAGGAATCTGGGTTCTGCTAAATCCCCACTGCCTTGTTCTCTGTGTGAAGGGTGTGATTTCCCAAAACCTGCACTGCAGATTGCACCTTGTCTGTGCTAAAAAATACAGGCCCTTGAAATTAACTTCCCAAGTTTCCTGGACCCTAAGAGAACTTGAAGGAAAATTAGAGGTGGAAGGAAAAGGAGAAGACCAGGAAAAAAGGGAGATTTATTGGCAGGAGAGGACAATCCAGGAGGGAAAGGAATTGAAATTAGAGGTGGAGGAAATAGGACAAGACCAGGAAAAAAAGGGGGATTTAATGGCAGGAGAGGACAATCCAGGAGGGAAAGGACTTGAGCCTTTGGGGAAGAGTAAAATCCCAGGCTCTGAAGTAAATTTCAAATACCCTGAGTGAAGCCAGGACTCCTGCTCACCGCATGACCCAGTGCCTAACAATGGAGCTTGAATTCATCTCATGGGTGTAAAACCAACGTGAGCAGCTGGGATTTGAGAGTCAGAATCCATAAAAAAGCTAATCAGACCCCAAAAGCAGGGAACCAGACCCCAAAAGCAGGGAATCAGACCCCAAAAGCAGGGAACCAGACCCCAAAAGCGGGGAATCAGACCCCAAAACCAGAGAATCAGACTCCAAAAGCAGAGAATCAGAATGTGGCAGGTGAACTCCAACCAGAGAAAGTTCAGACTTCATTTGTTATAAGTGGTTGGATGATCACAAGATCATTGGGAGAGAACCTTGGTGGTATCATTTTCTTTAGTTTGTTAAGGAATTTGTCCCCAGGAAGGATAGAAAGGACCTTAATAAGACTTTCAGCGCTGTCTCTGTCAAGATCCTCATGGAGATGCTGGTCACAGAAAGAATTTCACGTGCTGCTAGTTGGATTTTCATGTTTGTTAACAGGCGAATTCCTCTCACCACAAGATTGATGTCTCAAGTCCAAAGCTGTGGTGTGAGGAGAAAGAGATGGGCTCAAAGATTTGGGCAATTTATTTCCAGACCATCAGTGCTAGACAGAATTCCCTCTTTCTGCTGGCACCAGGGAATTCCCTGGAGGATATCTGGCAGCAGTGGCTGCAGCCACAGTTCCTCATCTTTTTCCACTATTCCTGGAAGTTAGGTCAGCTTGGGCATGGATCGAAGAGGTTAAAAAAGCTCCTTGCCACCCATAGTTGACCTCTTAAGCTGAAGGGATTCCAAAAGCTGTGCTCTTGTCTTCCCTGTTCCCAAAATTTATTCTATTTGTGCATTCATTTGCATCTTTGCCCTCCAAATAATATTTGTGCTTTAGTGCAATTTGTTATCAGCACATTCATGGCATTGATTGTTGAGAGCCCCAGGATTTTCCATGAAAGGAATTCCTGGTTTTGTCTCCTGTCACTTTACATTTTGGGATGCCTTTAGGCCCTGTTATCTCTTTCTGCCTGATGCCGAACTAAATCTTCTGAATCAGTGATTTCGTGTCTCTAATTCGTGCCCTTTTAGGATTTTGATGCCTGATTCCCATCCCTGGCAGTGCCCAAAGCCAGGCTGGACACTGGGGCTTGGAGCAGCCTGGGATAGAGGAAGGTGTCCCTGCCCGTGGCAGGGGGTGGGACTGGCTGGGCTTTGAGGATCCTCCCAACCCAATGTCAAGAGAAATTCCAAAAATAACTTAAAATTGGATTGACATTAGAGAAATATTTGGGAGCCCAGCTCAATGTGGAGATTCTGAACAGGATATTCCATCTGTGATTTAGAAAGTTTTCGTTTCAGGATGGTTTTTTGGTGTTTTATTTTTTTCTAGTGTGCGAATGCATTGGTTTCATCTCTTGATCATATTGCCAAAAAACACACTCATCAAAACCCCAAATTTTGTATCATCCTTCAAGGACAACCAAGTCTCCAAAGTTAGGATTTGGTTGTGTGCCAGCCTGAAGAAAGCTGGGCTGGTTGAATCTCTGAAGTGTTAAAATGTGATGAACTCTTGCAGGAGGTTCGCCAGCCCATCCAGTGCTGGGTTTGCAGCTGTGAGCTTTTGGATTTTCCTTTATTTTCATTTATATTTGCTCTGAGGGTTTAACTGCTCTTAGTGCGTAGTTTTGTTTGGAGTCACCTTTAACTGGGTTTAGAATTAACCCTCCAGGTGAACTGGAATTAGCAGAGACCATGGAAATAATCAGCCTAGGTTCTTCTGGCTTGTCTAATGCCTAAAAATGTGGCAGTGTTTGAACATTTACAGGGTGTTTCCTTTATCCTGCTCTCAGTATTGTGAAGGCTAAGCTGCCATGACCTGGGAATTCAGCAGGATCCTGGAGGATATCCACAAAACCTGCAGGATTGTTCCAAAGAATGTGTGTGCATTTGGGTCTCAAAGAAGTAGAATTTGCCTTGAAATTTCAAGATAGGCAAAATCAAAGAATTCTAGATGGGCTGGAAGGGCCCTCAAAGCCCATCCATTCCCACCCCTGCCATGGGCAGGGACACCTTCCACTGTCCCAGGCTGCTCCAAGCCCCAGTGTCCAGCCTGGCCTTGGGCACTGCCAGGGATCCAGGGGCAGCCACAGCTGCTCTGGGCACCCTGTGCCAGGGCCTGCCCACCCTCCCAGGGAACAATTCCTTCCCAATATCCCATCCATCCCTGCCCTCTGGCACTGGGAAGCCATTCCCTGGGTCCTGTCCCTCCATCCCTTGGAAAGAGTCTCTCTCCATGTTTCCTGCAGCTCCTTCAGGCACTGCAAGGCCACAGTGAGGTCACCCCAAAGCTTCTCCTCTCCAACTGAACAATCCCAGCTCTCCCAGCCTTTCCTCCCAGCTCTATCCCTCTGAGCAAATTAAAATGGGAAAGGCTGTGTAAAAGCAGGCAAAAAAAGCAACAAAAGAGAGGAAAAGCCTTCCTGAACTTTAGGAAAAGAAGAAAAGTCCTAATTTTTATGGGTGACTGATGTTCCCTCCTTAAAATATTTATAAATATTTGGTTTGTGACCTAGAGGTCAGGCACATTTCAGGTATTTGTGGCCTCTGACTGCACCTGGGAGATGTTAATTTTGTCCTGTGGGCACAAACTGTAATCTCCCTGCAAAACAAGTACAAAATCCAATCTAACACTCCCACCCACACTTGATTTGCTGTCTGACATAAATGAGGGGCTTGGGAATGCTTCCAACCCAGAATAATAAACCCATTAAGCCCTCAATAATAAACCTATTAAACCCCTAGTAATAAAAAATCATGTTATCTGCCATGAGAGCAATAATTCTCACCAGCAGCATCATTTGGATCCTGCAGCACAATTCCTACCTTGAGCTGTGGGGTTTGCTGGAACGCTGGAGGAGTTGTCAAAAAAATCAGGATTTTGGTTGGCTTGCGTAGGGATTGTGGGGAACTTTTGCTGCTGAGGACGGGAAGGTTAAACAGGAGGAAGCTGTTTTTGTGGCAGAGTGGTCCCTAAGAAATGTTTCAGCTTGCAGGAAAGGGGGATACCCAGCCACCGTGTTTGTCTCTGATTTGGGGACAAGTAGGAATAACAACCTTGTTTTGCTGTTTTCCAGCTCCAACATTCCAGGCACAAATCCTCAATTAACCTCCCTAAATCCTGTCACCATCGCGAGCAGGAGCTGGGCTTGTAACAGGAGGTTTCCTTTGAAAAGGATGATAATGGTATCATGAATATTGACATTCAAGCCCCTGCCATTATATTTCAGAGTTAATGATCCTTCAGGAGGTATCTTAGTCATTCCCATCTCCCCAAACTGTGTTTTCCTGCTGTTTGAGATGGAGGGAGATCATTTGTTGCTCTGGGACATGGTTGGTTTATATTCCTGAGGGTTTCCCGGTAGTGTGGGAGCAGAGTTGGTAACACAAATCTGAGTTTACCACGTCAGGTAAGAGCTGTCACCTTGTAGGTGATGGAATCTCTAATAAATGTGGGAGGTATTTTCTGGGGTATAGAGTACTGAGTCATTTATATTCCCAGGTTTCCAGGTTTGTTTTATCATGCAGTACTTTATAAATCAGAGATGGAAATAAGAGTCATCCTGGAGATCTGAGGAGTCACTGGAATAGCAGCAGTTATCTGTCTCTTCAGATGGACACACTTCTCCTGATTCTGGATAAACACCAGGAGATGTATCCTGGGCTCATCCTGCAGGGTGGGCAGCAGGTGGAGGGACGGGATGCTCCCCCTCTATTCTGCTCTTGTGAGACCCCACCTGGAATTCTGTGCACAGTTCTGGTGCTTCCAGCATAAGAAGGACATGGAACTCTTGGAGCAGGTCCAGAGGAGGCCACTGAGTTGCTGAGGGGACTGGAGCACCTCCCCTGTGGAGCCAGGCAGGGAGAGCTGGGGCTGCTCAGCCTGGGGAGGAGAAGGTTGTGTGGAGAGCTCACAGCTCCTTCCAGGCTCTGAAGGGATACAGGGAAGCTGGAGAGGGACCCTGCAGCAGGAACTGGAGGGACAGGACCCAGGGAATGGCTTCCCAGTGCCAGAGGGCAGGGATGGATGGGATATTGGGAAGGAATTGTTCCCTGGCAGGGTGGGCAGGCCCTGGCACAGGGTGCCCAGAGCAGCTGTGGCTGCCCCTGGATCCCTGGCAGTGCCCAAGGCCAGGCTGGACATTGGGGCTTGGAGCAGCCTGGGACAGTGGAAGGTGTCCCTGCCCATGGCAGGGGTGGGAAATGGATGAGCTTTAAAGTCCTTCCAACCCAAACCATTCCAGAATTCTGCGATTCTATGAGATGGGAGAGGTAGGAATGGGCCAACATTTGAGATGCAAGGACACTATGGCGCTGTCTTGGAATCTCTTCCCTTCCTTTTGAATTTTCCCTCTTTTTGCTGGTTCTCTCCTCTTGTTTGGAGTTTTTGGTTTTCTTTTGGGTTTTTTTTGGTCTCAGTTTCCATGGTGTCTGTGTCCCCAGTGGCCTTTGAGGGCTGTGCTGCCTCCAGCAATCACAGCTGCTGTTTCTGCTGCCTCGTGTTGGGTAGGAGCAACCTCTGCAAGGCTGAGACTTCTGCCTGTAAACAGATCTGCAGCTTCTTTTAAGGTTTGCTGTCAGCTGGTGGCCCTTCACCTGCCAAAACTTCATAACTCTCACTGTATTTTTTGTGGGGATGAGTTGTGGTGGAAAGCCTTTAGTGGGCGTAGGAATGTGCTCTCGCCTCGTTTTCGTCCTGCCGTTGTCTCCTTGGCTTTGGGACTTTGTTTGGGATTCAGGTTATATGGGAAGGAACTGTTTCCTTGCTTCTCTCCACCTCTGTGCCTGCTCACTCAGGGAATTCAGCCCAGTGTTGGCCTGGTTAATCCCAGTGGGATTAAATTTATTGGGATGTCACTGGTTCCTGTTGTCAGGGTCAGGATAAGTTCAGCCAGGGCTGTTTTTTGAAGCAGAACTTTTGGAAAGCTCCCCGTTTTCCACACCTTCTGTTCTCTCACCTTCCTGGGAAGTCTTGCACATGTTGGTGACAGATATGGGGGTGAAATTGGGGTCGAAGTTGTCCATTTTGGTACAAAGTGATGACTTCAAAGAGGGACAGAGAGTGTCCACACCAACAGCAAATCCTTCTCCATGGAGCTGCTTCCCACAGGCTCTGAGAGGCTCTGGGAAATTATTTCCATGTGGGAACAGTTGTACACCCTTGAGACAGGATTCTTTTAGGAACCTGATTAAACTCTTCTTCTCTCTTATCCATAAAGAGGACATTATCTCTTTTCAAGTTTAGAGTGATAAAATGTTAATTCTTCACCAGTGTTATGGTGGTATAATCCCAGTTAGATAATTGGATTTAATAATGATGCTTTGCTTGCTACTTTGTGTGGAAATATCTGTTTAATATCTTTAACAATGATCTGGACGAGGGGATGGAGCGCAGCCTCAGTCAGTTCATGGAGAACACGGGGCTGGGTGGGAGTGTGGCTGTGCTGGAGGGCAGGGAGCTCTGCAGAGGGATCAGCACAGGCTGGATCCATGGGCTGAGCTTCAGCAAGGCCGAGTGCCGGGCCCTGCCCCGGGCTCACCCCAAGCCCTGCAGCTCCAGGCTGGGGCAGAGGGGCTGGAAAGGGCCCGTCGGGAAAGGCCCTGGGGGTGCTGTGCCAGCGGCTGGACAGGAGCCCAGGGGGGCCCAGGGGGGCACGAGGCCAATGGGCCCTGGGCTGTGCCAGCCATGGGGCGGCCACAGGCCCAGGGCAGGGCCCGTCCCCTGGGCTGGCCCTGCTGAGGGACCTCGAGGGCTGTGTCCAGTGCTGGGCCCTCCTGGCCAGAGAGCCCTGGAGGGGCTGGAGCGTGTCCAGGGCAGGGAACGGAGCTGGGAAGGGGCTGGAGCCCCAGGAGCGGCTGAGGGAGCTGGGAAAGGGGCTCAGCCTGGAGAAAAGGAGGCTCAGGGGGGACCTTGTGGCTCTGCACAACTCCCTGACAGGAGGGGGCAGCCGGGGGGGTCGGGCTCTGCTCCCAGGGAACAGGGACAGGACAAGGGGAAACGGCCTCAGGCTGGGCCAGGGCAGGCTCAGGTTGGACAGCAGCAGGAATTTCTCCATGGAAAGGGTGCTCAGGCCTTGGCAGGGGCTGCCCAGGGAGCTTTGGAGTGCCCATCCCTGGAGGTGTCCAAGGAAGGGCTGGAGGTGGCACTCAGTGCTCTGGGCTGGGGACAAGGTGGGCATCGGGCACAGCTTGGGCTCCATGGGCTGGGAGGGATTTTCCAGCCTCAGGGATCCTGGGATTCTGTGAATCAAATCAGTCCTGCACAATGTGGCAAAGGTGTTTCTGCTGAGGATGTGCACAAATGAGTTCATAGCATTCATAGTCATGTTTTTAGGAACCCAGTTGCAAAGCCTGCCATGTATTTGAAAGTAATTTTAATTTCCTTCCCGAAACAAGAAGTTTATATATTCCAGAACATCCTTCCGAACTAACCTGGTTACAAAAACGTTGTCTCATGGGAATCTTCTGTCACGGTTTTCAATTACAGGCGTATTTCAGATTACTCTTGGAGATTCCTGTGTGGCTCTTTGGGTTTTTTTTTTTTGCTGTTGTTTGTTTGTTTGTTTGGATCAGTTATTTCTAGGGAGGAAATGGAATTGATTGGAAATTAAGCAAATCCAACTGACAGATGTGGATTAGAAGGATGTGATATCCATGGCCCAGTCAGAATGAAGTTGTAGCAAACCCTGCTTAACACATGGGTATAATGCAGGGAAGAAACACGGTGATCTTTTCCTTATTAGCAATTTTAATTAACTTTTAATTGATTTCTAGCAAGATAAACGGTTTCATTACCAAGCCTTACAATGAACACGATCACTGGAATTAAGCATTCCCAGCAACTGTTCTGAAAACAAAACAGGCAAATCTCTTATGGTCTTCACAGAATTCATTCATAAAGGCAAATAAATGAGAATACCTTGCTCACGGAGTGCCCTTTGTTTAATTAACATAGCCTTGTTCATCATGCCCTAATTTAATTAAGAGGAGGCAAAATAACAGGTCAGCCTTTAAACGTGAGAGCTCTATGAAAACCTATTCATTTTGCCCGTCCCTATAATTATGTGATAACAAGAATTTTTTGGCTGACACTGAAATCTGAGGCTGCTTCAGTGTGTGAGAACAAAGATCCCAGCTAATCTAAATCTAAATGGTTTTTGGTGGCAATCATCAGCCTGTTCTGAGCAGAGAAGAATAAGGATGGAGCGTGATAACGTTTGGGTTTGAAGAACAGGATGAACAAACCAGAAATTTAAGTAGGTCTTCAGAGAGCAGCAATGAAAATATCACTGAGTGTGACAAATGTGTTAAGTGGAAAGAAGCTTTCTAACCGATGTGTCCCTTCTGTCTGTCTGCATCCATCCTTCATCTAAATTCGTATTCCGTAAGGATTTGGGCAGCAATGAAACACTAAATCAGTGTTAAAATAAAAATTCCTCTCAGACACCACCCAATGCTGAAGATTCTTCAGCATTAGAATTCTTTGCGGGCTCAGCTTCACAAGCATCAAGTTCATCTTCTGTTGAAGTTCAGAGAATTGTAGGATAGAATCCCAGAGTCATTTAGGTTGGAAAAATTTTCAGGGTTGAGTCCAACCTGTGCTTGATCCCCACCAGAGCACTGAGTGCCACCTTCAGCCCTTCCTTGGACACCTCCAGGGATGAGCACTCCAAAGCTCCCTGGGCAGCCCCTGCCAAGGCCTGAGCACCCTTTCCATGGAGAAATTCCTGCTGCTGTCCAACCTGAGCCTTCCCTGGGACAACTTCAGGCTATGTCCTCTTGTCCTGTCAAAAGTTGTCCAAGGCTAAGCTGCTAAATGTGCCTTTTCTCCTGAAGAAATCCAGTTAGGATCCAGTTAGCCTGGCTCCTGTCACTGGGAATTGAGCCATCTGTTTCTGTGGGATGTTTTATCTTCAGTCAAAGCTCAGAGAGAGGCAGGCTGCCCCAGACAAGCCCTCCTGTGTTGCTGTCCTATAGCATAGCAACATACCCCTTGCATGTCAATCACAGAAGTTTCAAGTCCTCTAACAGGCTAGCGTGATTTGAAATACCCTCTAGCTGTCTTGTTACTTGTTGGTTTGATATTGTTCCTCCCCTGAGGAGGTTCATTATTGGTTTACTATCATGTACCTTCTTTCATGATTGGTTCATTCTGTTATCTCTACCTGATGATGTAACACTTTAAAACTCTCTGCGAGAGAACAAACGGGGTCTCTCTGCTTTAGCTCCCCTTCAAGCTAACTGGCCCCTGCCCTCTCGGGGGCAGGAGAAAATAAACTTGGAATGCAGCTGACAGAGTTTCCACTCTTTTCTCCGTACCTTCCGCTGCTGGCTACAGCATGCCTACATGCTGTGAGGAGGCGTTGGGCTGTACTGGTAAACTGAGGCACGCAAACCTCAGTTACCATCTTCCCGTCGCTAGCTCACGCGGGCTCGGACCCCGTTAACCTGCAGACCAGGCTGGGAACAGCCAGGCCGGCAGAGATTTTAACAGTCCTGGACACCACAGATTTGGCAGAATCCTTCCCTGCCTCACCTGGTTTCCCTCTTGTGGGTGTCTCCCTCGGAGGTTTGGAATTTGCGCGTTAATCCATGGTTTTCCTGCTGTCTCTCCAGGCTACAGATGCGGATGCTGGCGTTAACGGGCAAGTCCATTACAGTCTGGCAAACTTCAAGAACCTTTTCCGGATCACCTCCAACGGCAGCATTTACACGGCAGTGAAGCTGAACAGGGAGGTGAGGGATTACTACGAGCTCATCGTGGAGGCGACGGACGGAGCCGTGGACCCCCGGCGCTCCACGCTCACCTTGGCCATCAAGGTGCTGGATATTGATGACAACAGCCCCGTGTTCACCAATGCTTCCTACACCGTCTACGTGCCAGAAAATCTCCCACCAGGCACTGTCTTCCTGCAGCTGGAGGTAAGGAAGCAGTGGGGAGTGAAGGTGGGGAGCGTTTGTTCTGCAATTTCTTATTTAACTTGGCAGTGAGACTGCAGTAAAAGGTTGTGAACTGGAGCATGGGAGGGAGGTTTTTTTGCCCAGAGAAGTTGTGGCTGCCCCTGGATCCCTGGAAGTGTCCAAGGCCAGGCTGGACATTGGGGCTTGGAGCAGCCTGGGATAGTGGAAGGTGTCCCTGTCCATGGCAGGTGATGGAATGAGACGGGCTTTGATGTCCCTTCCAACCCAAACCAGTCTGTAATTCTGTGATTCTGTGATTCTATGACACTGAGCACACTGAAAAATGCATGACCTTTAGCCAGGTACTGAAAAAAACCCTTAAAGATAAGGTTAGTTAGGAAATAATAGCAATTAATAAAAACAACCAATGAAACAGCAAAACCTACACTGCCACTGTCTGCACAGGCAGATAGCGATAGCCCAAGGGGAAGAGTTTTAAGCTAAAAGAGGAGAGATTTAAATCAGGTGTCGGGCAGAAATTGCTCCCTGTGAGGGTGGGCAGGCCCCGGCACAGGGTGCCCAGAGAAGCTGTGGCTGCCCCTGGATCCCTGGCAGTGCCCAAGGCCAGGCTGGACACTGGGGCTTGGAGCAGCCTGGGACAGTGGAAGGTGTCCCTGCCCATGGCAGGGGGGAAACAAGCTGGCCTTAAACATCCCTTCCAGCCCAAGCCATTGTGGAATTCCGTGATCCTCTCCCTGACAGGTGCCCAGGGAGGAGAACTAAGACCAGACTCAGCTTCCAGTGCCACTTTCCCAGAATATTGTGCTCATTTCCCATGGCTTGAACCTTCAGCGAATTTCATTCCTTGGGTCCGTGTACGTTGAATACAATTACAACAACACAACTAAACTCCAGATGTTTGCAGCAGTTTGCCCTTTGAATCTCAGAGGGATATTTGGTGAGAATGGATTTGGTTTGATGTCCCTCTGTTCCCTGCAGGCCAAGGACGTGGACCTGGGCGCTGACGTGAACTATCGGATCCGCACCGAGGAAGCCCGGCAGTATTTTGCCCTGAACAAGCAGACGGGAGAGCTGTCGCTGCGGAAATCCTTGGATTATGAATCCTTCTCTGACGCAGAAGCAACCTTCACCTTCCTCGTGGAAGCCTTCGACAGCAAGGGCACGATGCCTCCTGGGCTGGCCACCGTCACCGTCAGAGTCAAGGTAAGAGGGGGCACTCCTCAGCCAGCAGCATCCTCTCCCAGTCATTCCAGAATATTCCATCGCCATGCAGACATCCTGAGGAAACTCCACGACTCTCTGCTCTCCTGCTTCTCACTTGTGTGAGCCTTATTCTGCAAGCAGCTCTTCCAGATAAACACACAATTTATAACAGCTGTAATTATTTTGCCACTTGCAATTACGTAATTAAATCCTGGATTTATGAAATCCAGGAACACCTGGCACGAATGCAAACATTTTGTCCTTTAGAATCCCTGAAAGGCTGAAATAAACCCCTCATGGAATTGTTTGGAAAAGTGAAACAAGCACATTTCAGCCCACAAATTGTAATTTCAAGACCCACTGGGGGGTATATTGAGTGCTGGTGCAGCACAGCGCATCCTGGATTCCAGATCCTGCTGCTGGGAAATCAGATCTGCAAAGGAACAGCCTGGTTCAGTGTCTTGCCCCATGAACTGCAGTGAGTTACAGCCTCGCTTCAGGGTTTCAGGTGCCTCCCCAGGAACATGGGGGTGCTGGTGTCTGTTTGGGAACAATTCACAAATGAAAAGTGTGTGTAGCTGGAACAGCAGAGCAGCAGCACTTCCCCATCTCCATCTGGCTGTGTCCAGGAGCAGAGGTGCAGCTCTGTCGGTCATTCGGTCCTTTTGAGCAGTTGCTTGAGTTCTGTGAGCTGTGGGAGAGAAGAGGCTTTAATTACTCAGACTTTAGCGAAGGAGCAGAAACTGTAGCCAGACCAAAAGCACAGCTCACAAATGTTCCATTGAAATGTGTGGCTGTGGAAAGCATTTGGCAGTCTGGGGTTCGGCCTGTTCTGCATCTGCAGGTGCTGGAATTGCCACATGGTTTTGGGTAATTCTGTTTGTCAGTCTCTACTGAGCTCAGAATTCTTTTAGGGCAGTAAATGTCTCCCTTTGTTAGCTCTGGTGACAGTGCCAGAAGGTTTCTATGGTGCCTCTCTGTCTGCAGAATCACTCAGTGTGAGGTGCAGGTCACCTGTTCCCCAATAATCTGTGGCTTTCCCCAGCACATTCCACATCATTCACAAAAGAATCTTTTCCATCATTCCCTGAGCCTCTTCTGTTGGACTTTTATGGAGCAAGTTGCTCAAACCTGGGTTTTTATTCCTAAAAGAAGCCTTTTCCCAGCACACTGAATTTTTGAAAGAATAGTTTGGGTTGGTTTGTTTAAAGCTTTAAACCCTTTGGTGGGGTTTTTTAAAGGTTTTCAGGTAGGATTGTGTTCAGAGAAAAGCTGTTGTCTATGTGATTGTGGGGTTGATTGTATTAATTAATGACAGGGTACAGGGAAAAATACAGATCAACTTGGTGGCCTCAGGGTACCAACAGCGTGTGCCCTCTCAAAGGAGGTGCTGTGGGAATAGGGAATTTGAGGAGGGGATTAATAGGATCAAAAAATCAGTTCTTGCTCTCTTGGAAACTCTTCCCACACATAAGCAACAAAACGGGAGCATGATGATGCTGTGGAGAGGCTGGAACACCAGGCTGGAACCAGAATTAACAATTCTAGAGTAAAAGGGGTTTGGCTGGGGACAGAACAGGGCCTGGGAGGGAGGACAAGCAGGGGATACTTTAAGTGAGAAAGAAAATAAATCCAGTTTAAGGTGAGTGTTTCCATACTCAGTGACAGGCCGGGTTTTGCAACTGGTCAGGGGACATAGTTAAGTATTGTTTATGTGCTGAGATGAAGATGGTGCTTAGATTCCAGCCTGGAGTGAGAGGTAGGACAGGGGAATTTGGAGTGGCAGTTGGGAGAAGGGAGGAGGAGGATTTGTGGAAAAACCAGATTTAATATCTCAATTTGCTGGGCAGATGTCATTAGCAGCTTTTATGTCAGGTGGCAGATATTTCGAACGTTGATCATAAGAGGGGTCTGAATGGTTTAATTTGAGCTTAAAGATGAACTTCCCAGGTACAAAATTCACAGGGGTGGGGGGAGAGGGTGGAGGTTGAAGGCAGAACCTTTTGCTGTCCCTGTTTGGGATGGGAAGCATCCACAGGACACCTCGGGAAGCTGATCCCAGAGTCAGAGCAGCAGGAGAAGGGTGCAGAGACTTGAAACCGACTGAGATCAAGAACAGGCCACCCCTTCCCTCCCACTCAGCATCTTCTGTTCCTGCTGCAGGAACTGGATGTGTTCCCTCTGAGTAGTTACTTGCTTTCACTTTATTCAGAGGCTGGGCTTTGAGTAATTACTTTAATACAGGGTTTGAGAGCCCAGAGAGGAACTAAACCAACTGGAGATACACCACAGTCCCCAATGGAACAGCTGTGCAGTCTTCAAGAGCACAAAATTGAACTGGAGGGAAGCAGAGGCAGCGGTGGGACCAAGCTCGTGTCACCACCACAGATCCAGCCCCTCCAGCCCTCAGAACTTTTATTTGTGTTATTACCAGGTCTCCAATCCTCCGGGGCTCCCTCTGCTCCGCTCACATTTGTCATTTCTCCCAGCCCAGCTCTTCACCCCAAGCACTGTAATTTTTCCTGGGTAATGGAATTCTGTTAAGCAGCTAGGGATGTCTGATGGTGTCGTCCATCACTGGTGTGATATCCAAGGAATGAGCACACCCAGAGCCCCCCTGCTCCCTGCGGCTGCAGGAGGGGGATGCTCACTGGGCTGTTCTTTGCACTCTCAACCCTTGGCATGACAAGTTACAAATAGTTTGTATTAACCTGCCCTGAACTGGGTCGAGGCACAGATTGCAGAGCGGGGCACTCATTGCAGGAGGAATAACTTCATCTGTACCCTCATGTCGGTGTGAGACACATTGCTGGCCTCTGCTGCAGCCAAAACGCTCCTTGCACTGTGAGGACATCCCAGGACTCCTCTGGCAGAGAAAGTCAAAGGTGAATCAATGAATTCATAGAATCATTTCCTTGGAAATGATCTCTGAGACCACTGAGTGAAACCATCAACCCCGCACCACTAACCCATGTCCCCCCAGGTGGCACATCCTCACATCTTGTGAGCACTTCCAGGGATTGTGACCCCACCTCTGCCCTGGGCAGCCCCTTCCATGCCTGGCCACACTTTGGGTGAAGAAATCTTTCCTAATATCCAACCTGAACCTCCCCTGGCACAGCTTGAGGTTGTTTCCTTCTGTCCCGTCATTGTTCCCTGGGAGAAGAACCTGATCCCCACCTGACTCCAGCCCCTCTCAAGGAGTCATAGAACAATAATCATTGCGTCCATCCAAGTGTTTCCAAGGAGGAATTGTCTAAGTGGCGCTGATCTCTTCCCACCACCTCAAACAGACCAAGATTTTTCTCTTTTCCCCGTTCTCAGATTCCTCTGAGAATAACTTTTCCCTTTTTTTTCATAACTTTTCCCCTGAAGCTGCAAGAAGCCACAGGGTGTCAGGGAGGGCTGAGTTTGTTTTGCCTCTTGCAGTACCCACACACATCCCCTCGCAATCCAGATGATTCCCAGTACTGGGAAAAGCAAATTCCTTGCAGTTAAAATTATTGGGATTTAGCATTTGGAAGCAACTACTGTGGTAATAGGGTTTGTTAACAGGAACAGTTACTCTTAAGTGAGTAATGCATTCCTAAACACAAATATGAGAATTTCTGTATCATGGGGCCTGTAAGGCCTCTGCAGATTTTATGCTGTGTCCTCCTCTTCTTATTACCAGCATTATTTTTGTATTATTTTGTCTCTTTCTTGTTTGTAGAAGTGCTTTTTCTCCTCTTTCTGTGTTGGGGGATTGGTTTGCTTTGGAGTTTTGCAAGGACATTGTGTTGCAGAACGAAGCCATTGTCTCAGGTGAAGGATTCCAAGTGAGAGAGCAACAAAAGTAAATAAAACCAGAGGATTTTAGTTCTAACAATGCCAGAAAATGAGGATGAGGGAGCAGTGAGGTGACTGAGAACTGGCTGATCCCAAGGCTCGTGACCAGTGGCCCAGGGTGGGGTTGGAGGCTATCACTGGGGGTGTCCCCAGGGCTCCGTTCTGGGCCCAGGATTGTTTAAATTGTTCATCAGTGACTGGGCAGGAACAGCCCCAGGCACCAGCACAGGCTGGGGGGAACCCAGCTGGAGCAGCTCTGAGGGGAAGGACCTGGGGGACACCGAGCTGTCCCTGAGGCAGCAGAGTGTCCTGGGGGTGCTGGGGGACACCGAGCTGTCCCTGAGGCAGCAGAGTGTCCTGGGGGTGCTGGGGGACACTGAGCTGTCCCTGAGCCAGCAGAGTGTCCTGGGGGTGCTGGGGGACACCGAGCTGTCCCTGAGGCAGCAGAGTGTCCTGGGGCCAAAGAGGCCAATGGCATCCTGGGGGCAGCAGGAAGAGCCACACAAGAAACATCTGTTCCCATTTAAAGAGCAGAGCAGCATCACAAAACTTACAGGAAGGTTGAAAAAAAAAATCAGCTGGATTGCCTCCAACATATTTCTCATTTCTGGTGGCGTTAATGGAATAACAGGCCTGGGGATGGGCTACAGTGCTGGTAAACAGATTTATTTCTTTCCTTCCATCTCAGCTGATCAGTTCAATCATCTGCCAGTCATTTATTGCCTCGTGTATTCCATCATGAATATTATCCCTTAATTTATGGGATGAGCTACTTTAGGGACTGCTGGGCACTAAAGGGGAGAGAGATGCAGTTGAGCAGTGTGAGCAAGGCCCTGCTCTGTGCAGCTGTAGACAAAGCAGCTCTGCAGCCACTCACAGACAAAATTCAAGGGGCCATTTCATACTTTTGGCCATATTATCATGACAGAATCATCACAGGGGGGTTGAACTTGGTGTTGTTAAGGTGTGTTAATTATGAGAGGCCAAGAGAATACGTAAGGATGGGAGGGGACTTGAAGCTCTTGATACTCCAGTATCTGGTGAAATCAGGTATTTCATGGAATCCCAGACTGGTTTGGGCTGGAAGAAACCTAAAAACTCATCAAGTTCCACCCCCTGCCATGGGCAGGGACACCTTCCACTATCCCAGGCTGCTCCAAGCCCCAATGTCCAACCTGGACACTCCCAGAAGGGGACATCTCCATCTTCTCTGGGTATCCTGTGCCAGGGCCTCATGGCATGGGAGGCATTTAAGGGAAGGGGTAAAGATAATCTTCCCATAAAGGAATTAGAGTTGAATGACACTTTGATTTTCGTGCAGAAAAATAAACTCAGCTGTGAGCGAAATCTTTTCTGAAGTCACAGCCCAAATTTTCAGTTGTTTCCACTCTGTCTCTGTCACTTCACATCCAGGGATGTTGTTTCTGAAGAACTTTAAAATGTATTTTTTAGACTATCATCTATAAAATGCATCCTTTGGCATCCCTGGGGCAGGACTAAAATGGGATCCTGGGCCCAGAGCAGGTGTTGGAGTCTGGGGGAGGCTGCTCCAGGTTTTTAAGTGCTATGGATGTCCTTAGGGCCGTGATACCTTGTAGCCTTATGGAGTTTCCATTTGGGTTTTCAGTCATAAAATATCTTGGATTTTTGTTTTTGGAATCAGGTGCTGAGTGAGAACTTTCAGTGGTTGAAGAATGCACCAGAGGAATGGGAATTTTCAAGTACAGTGGTAGCAAACCACCCCTTTGCTTTCCCCAGAAAGGAGTTTCACAATTACAGGAATGTTAAATGTGCCCCTGTAAGTCTACAAACTGCAGGGAATTATTAAACACTTGGAGGCAGCATTCCCAGAGCCACCAGCTCTGGGAATGTGCACATAGACTGAAGTGGCAGATGTTCAAAACAAAACCACAGCAGAAAATTGCAGATCCAGAACTGGAGTTGTGGGAGAAGAGTGAGAAGTTTAGGGAATTCCCACGCTGTGGTCTGAAGGAAACCTCCTCCCTCTCTCGCTATGTGGGATGGGTAGAAGAAATCACTTTAAATATACTTTTTTTTTCCTATTTATTGCACTTATCATAAAAGGCAGCAGCCTGCAAAGGGGCTGTAAAGGCCTGATATGTGTTTATAGCTCAGACATGGGTTCCATAGCAAGGGAATATTGATTTCCACTTAGACAGAATTGAGTAGAAACCTTGGTACCAGCACAGTCACAAAAAGAAATTGCTGATTTTTGGACACAAAGCAGCAGCCCCGAGGATGGAATAAAGCCCGGAGCTGGTTTTGTTGGAGCAGAGAGAGAAAGCCCATTGAATGTTCTGGGAACGGCTCAAGAGGTCATGGGCATGATCTGCTCCATTCCACCCCAAAAACTGTGCCCCCACAGTCACAGGATCAGAGACAGGGAATGGTTTGGGTTGGAAGGGACCTTAAAGCCCATCCAGTGCCACCCCTGCCATGGGCAGGGACACCTTCCACTGTCCCAGGCTGCTCCAAGCCCCAGTGTCCAGCCTGGCTTTGGACACTGCCAGGGATCCAGGGGCAGCCACAGCTGCTCTGGGCACCCTGTGCCAGGGCCTGCCCACCCTGCCAGGGAACAATTCCTTCCCAATATCCCATCCATCCCTGCCCTCTGGCACTGGGAAGCCATTCCCCTTGTCCTGGGCCTCCAGGCCCTTGCAAATAATGTCTCTCCAAGGTACTCAATCCAGTCGTTGCTATCAAAGAGAACTTAATGCTGGACAGATGCAGAGATGGAGTTTTCAGGTTTTCAGCACAGAGAGACTTGGGACGACAAATATTTGGAGCAAGTCCTGGGCTTTGTTCTGAGCAGAGACCAAAGCCCCAGACATGTTTTGCTTGTAAACGGGTAAATAATTGAAGATTACATCTGATGGCTTCTTAAAACACCTCTAACCCTTGCACAGAAGTGGATGCAGCACATGAGTGCAATCCCCAAGCACAGGTTCAGGAATGGGGCAGTGAACCTCCCCCAGAGTGGCTGTAAGAAGTCATGAAATCACCTTTTAAATCTGAGGCGTAATCCCACAAGTGGGGCCAGACTGCAGCATCTTAAAACCTTCCCCAAGTTCATTGCTCCAGCCACTCAAATCCAGGCTCCTGTTAATGATCAGACATGCTCCAGAATATGGAAATGGGAAAACTGGGCAATGGATTCTCCATATTTCTCACTTTCAGATACCTGGGCTGCCTATTTTGACAGTAAGGTAATAACAGCCACGCATTTATAGATAACTACAAAGCAGCCCTTTGTCCCTGCTTATCTTGCTGCAGATTTGTTCTATTTTTATACAGATTTATTTACAAAACTGAGCAAAAGGCAAAGCTTAACACCCCCAAAGCTGTCTCCATACCACAGATATTCTTTATCTACCACTTCTTGTTGTTTCTGTTCCTCCTTGGTCCCATGAGGCAGCACAAAAGCACTACGGGATCCTGACATCCCTCCCTTGGACAAAAATAAAGGATCAAGCACAGAGAAAGCACAATTTGGGAGAGATGGTTTCATTTTATTAGTGGTCTTGAGAATCCTCATTTGCACCTTCAAAAGCAAATTAAGACATAGGAAGAGATTTCTTGGTGCCAGCTCGTTAACTCAGCTGTCACCCTCGGCGTGCGCATGACCCCACTTCCCCAGCACATTCCTTATTCTCTGAGCAGGACACAGCTCATTCCCAAGACTTCAGGGTTGTTATTCAGGGAAAAGACTGGCAGGAAACAAACGCTGCCCTGTCTGCAAGGAGTATGAAAATGCTGAACAAAAATGTTGGGAAGCGAGACTGTCATCTGGGAATGCCAAAGAGGAGAAACAAAGCAGGCGGGGAGGGAAGGCATTAAGGAGGAAATCAATATGTAATTTAAAACTCATTAAGGCAGTCGCTCGCTGAAATGCACTGATTCTGACCCAGGTGCTCCCAGCCAGGTGGGCACAGGCCAAACACAGCTAGAGCAGGAGAAAAGTCCCCGCAGCGCAGCATTCCCGGCGTAAAACGGCCTTGGGAATGTCACTGTACACAGGGACCTTCATGGGTGTTGGTTTGTGGGGACGCCAAGGGATCTTTCATGCTTGCGCCCCACTAAGAATGTAACTATTTAACACCTGGGTGTTAAATCCCCTTTCTCCTCCTTCACTGCTCTGGGAAAAACACTCCTGGGGTTCGAATCTCTGCCTACAGATTCCCACAGAATCGTGGAATTGTTGGTGTTGGAAGGGACATTAAAGCCCATCCCCTGCCACGGGCAGGGACACCTTCCGCTGCACCAAGTGACATCTCCCAATTAATAACACACAGCATTAATCTCCCAATTAATAACACACAGCATTAAACGAGTGACAGACTCGTCTGATTTGAATGTTACCACAAACATAAGACTTTCTAGAGAAGAATAAACTTGAGTTGGAAAAAGCGACAAAACAGAGTTTGTTTTCAATCTCCACACAAACAGAAGCAACTCTGGATGACCCTGCAAAATACTGGAGATATATTTAGGTGCATATACAGATATATACATCGATTTATGTATCCTTACCTACCTCAGGCACAAGAATTTGTGCAAATGCCCTTTTATCCTACAAAGGACATTTTATTTCCCGTTAATATATTGGATATTCGAGGTAACAAACACCATCGAGCCAGAGCAGCTCCTTCCTTTCGGAAAATGAGCCGAGCCTGCTGCCACAGGAGCAGGTGGTGTGGAATTCCCTGCTCCGTTCTCTGGTGGGGCCTTGTTTTCCTGCAGAATTCCCTCCAGCTGAGCAGTCCCACGTCCATTTTTTGGTGAATCTTTGGCACCTTCCCTCCTCATTTTGTGCAGGGGGGAATGGAATCGGGAGAGCCTGGGAAGGACAATCCCTCTGGAGGGAGGGAGAGACTCAACAAAACCATCTGTGAGCGCGTCTGGAATTTTGTTGGAGCTCCAGGACTAAACTCTGGCTTCTGTTTTTTGCAGGATATGAACGATTACTCGCCGGTGTTCAGCCAGAAGCTCTACAGGGGAATGGTTGCTCCTAATGCAGTCAAGGGCACCCTCATCACCACGGTCTCAGCTGAGGACCAGGATCCCCCGGTAAGGAACAAGCTTCTGTTCATGCTTCACACCCAGGAGAGAGGAAGCTTGAACCCTCCCCTGCTCTCTCATCAACTCCAACTCTGAGGAGCTGCACAGAGGAGTGACTCCTACATTTGTTTCATGTCAGCCTGGCCTTTGCTGTTCAGGGCAGAGGCTGCACTTCACACGGAATCCCAGAATCCCAGAATCACCAGCTTGGAAGAGACCTCCAAGATCACAGAGTCCAACCCATGCCCTAACACCACCTCAGCTGAACCATGGCACTGAGTGCCACATCCAGTCTTTTTTAGACACATCCAGGGATGGTGACTCCACCACCTCCCCGGGCAGACCATTCCAGAACTTTATCACTCTTTCAGTAAAAAACTTTTTCCTAACATCCAACCTAAATTTCCCCTGGCGCAGCTTAAGGCTGTGTCCTCTTGTTCTGTCAGTCGTTGCCTGGGAGAAGAGCCCGACCCCCACCTGGCTACAACCTCCTTTCAGGAGTGATAAGGTCACCTCTGAGCCTCCTTTTCTGCAGGCTGAACAACCCCAGCTCCCTCAGTTGTTCCTCGCAGGGCTTGTGCTCCAGGCCCCTCCCCAGCCCCGCTGCCCTCCTCTGGACACGCTCCAGCGTCTCCACGTCCTTCCTGAGCTGAGGGGCCCAGAACCGGACACAGCACTCGAGGTGTGGCCTCACCAGTGCCGAGTACAGGGGAGGAGTGACTTCCCTGCTCCTGCTGGCCACACCATTCCTGATCCAGGCCAGGAGCCATTGGCCTTCTGGGCCACCTGGGCACGCTGCTGGCTCATGTCCAGTCGGCTGTTGACCAGTACCCCCAGGTCCCTTTCTGCCTGGCCACTGTCCAGCCACTCTGTCCCCAGCCTGTAGCGCTGCAGGGCTTGTTGTGGCCAAAGAGCAGGACCTGGCCCTTGGACTTGTTAAACTTCATCCTACTGGACTCTGCCCATCCACCCAACCATTCCAGGTCTCTCTGCAGAGCCCTCCTACCTTCCAGCAGATGGACACACGCTCCCAGCTTGGTGTCATCTGCAGATTTACTGCTGGTGGACTCCATGCCCTCATCCATGTCATCAATAAAACACTGAACAGAGCTGGCCCCAGCACAGACCCTGAGGGACAGCACTGGTGACTGGCCTCCAGCTGGCTGCAGCGCCGTTCACCAGCACTCCCTGGGCCCGGCCATGCAGCCAGTTCTTAACCCAGCCGAGAGTGCTCCTGTCCAAGCCGTGGGCTGCAGCTTTTCCAGGAGTTTGCTGGGGGAGACTTCCAAGGCTGCCTCCTGGAAAATCAGTAATACAGCTTCTGTCTGTCAGGGAGGCTTTAGGAAAGGCTTTATCCAGCTTCACACAATGAGAGGAATAGGCAGGAAGGGGAGCCATGCCTGTCTTTGGGGAATTTCAAGAGGAAAGAAACCACAATTTTGTGAGGTTGTCGCTGTTTGATGCCTCAGTCACCATGTGCTGCCCAGCTGAGCCATCCCAGATTCATGTGGCACTGCAGAGCTCACCAGCTGCACACTCCACGGGCAATGTTTGAACCCAGGGCACTTGGTTTGGGGATAAAGTTTATTTTTGTCCCTGGTTTTTTTTTGCTGCTCCCTTGTGAAGCCCTCGAGTGACAGAGCTGGGCACACACCTCTGACTCTTTCCCTGTTCTGAGGTTTGATGTCAATTTTTGTCATCAGAGCCTGATGAACATCGGTGACCAGATGATCCTCTGAGGACAGGAAAAGCCAGAGCTGTTCTGCCAGCCAGGTTTAATTTTTAATTGCCAGTGTTTGGCATAAGAAGGAGAATAATCCTCAGGGAGAAGAGTTCAGGGGGAATGTGCCATGCACATTAAAAGCTGATGGAAGTGCTTGGACACAAATCAGGTGTAGCTTAGTTAATGTGCTGTTATTGGGGTTTGGGCAGCGTTTATTTAACATTAAATAAATGTTTTTCCCTTACAATGAGATATTTTGGGCTCTGTCTGCCCGTTCTGATAAAAGCTCCATTTTATAATCGCTATGTCTAGATTTTGAAGACCGAGATGTCACTGAGGGGAAACAAAATCGTTCTGATGAATTGCCTTTAGAATCCTTAGTCCTGTGCAACCAGCATTTCCAGTGCAAAGCTATTTCATTTTTCATTTAACAACCCCAAACCCTACTGAACATTTTGTAACGTTTTTGTCACTATCACATGAACACTTCCTGATTTTGATGAAGATTTCAAAATGAAGTTACCCTGAAGCCTCTAATAAATGTAAGGGCCATAAAAGTCAGCCAGCTATGGAGGAAAGCTTTTAAAGGAGGTTTTGAAAGAGGTTTTTTATTTTGAATTAATGGCTGGTAGTTTTCCCCCTCATCTTTTTTTATTTTAAAAGTAAAAACTAGCAGGCATAAATGGCTTTGTTTCTTTTCCTGCCTGAGCCAGCCTGTGCTACTGGAAAATTCCTATTTATTTGAAGTTGGCTTTGGCATTAAATGGTGTCACAACGTATTCAATATGAATTCACTGGAAATTGGGTTTAAAAGCGCACAACCTTTTCTCTGCTCAGCGAGGGGACTTGCTCTAAACTTGCCTTAAGGGATGGAACATTCTTAGTTACCATCAATATTTTCCTTGTGTGGTTTGGGGGGTTTTTAACCTGTTGGAATCTTATTTGCAGGGTACTAATACGTTCATTTTATCAGGTTGGGGAAAGAAATATGTATCTATTAAAAATATATACCGTAAAATATGCTTGTTTCTAAGAGCCCAACTAATTTGCAGTCTCCAAGCTTAATTTTTGCTGTTGTTATTTTGCAAGTAGTGTGTGTAATTCCCATCTCCAGAACAAAAGCCCAGCCAGGTTTTTCCATCATCTGCAATAAAAGCTTTTCAGACCTAATCAGCTCCTCAGAGACAACCATTGTTTCCAGCAAATCCCAACGTTGTCAAATGAATTTGGATGCTGGGAGGATCCAGATGGAAAAGCCCAGCACCTGTGTGGGATTTCTCTGCAGATAAGGCAGATTTGAATTTTTTCCAGGAGTAGAGGAGCAGGTTTGGGGGAAGGATGAGGTGGGAATTGTGTCAGTGGAGGTGGGCTCTCCACTTCAACAAACAAATACTAATTTAGGTGAAACATGAGAGAGTGAAAGACACCTGCGACATCATTTTCTATGTGTATCTCCTAAATCATTTAGGAATTTATAGCATAGAGGTGTGGGAGTGCTATGATGTGCTTTCAGAAACAGTCAGAAGGGACAGGAACAAGTTTTTACTCTTAAATTAATCCAACAGGACTTCATTTGTTGGAGATGGAGATGAAAGCTCCTCTTGGTTCTGTTTACAAAAGCTCCTCCCATCAAACCTTCACTCACTGAGTTATTTACAACTCAGTGCCTCTTCCACGTAGGAATGTGTATCCATATGAACAAATCTGAGGGTGAAAATGTGTGATTTTCTTCATTTAACTGGCGCCTAAAACCTTAGGCCATCATTAGAATGCAACTGTTGGTAAGAAGATGGGTTTTGCTGCAAAAACCCCACAGATTTCTGATTGTTATTAAGAGTTACTCAGTTAAAACAGAAATAATTTGTGCCAGAGTCAATCACTTCTTGGGAGATACTTCGTTATGTTTTTATTTTGACCTGTGGATTTCGAAGTGGTCCAATCCTCTTGGCCTGAAGGCATCAGAGACCTCTGGTAGTTGTTCTTCAGGTCCTCGGTGAAATGTCAATTAAAACATAAAACCCAGGACGTTTCTCTAAAGGCCACAGCAAGATTTGCAGGGCTGTTTTGAGTAAATGTCACTTGAAATTCTTACCCGTTGCTCCTTTCTTGTCTAGTTTTAATTCTCTTTTTATTTGCAGTGGCTGAGAATGTAAATTATGTTTTAGTAGCTACTTTTGCATGTGTTATAAACTTGAAACACCCTTCTGGTCACTGAAATCTGGGAAATTTTGCCTGAAAATGTTGTTTTCATGAAATCTGGTAAATCACCATTTTGTCCTTTGGTGGTTTGGAACAATCCACAGTCTATTTTTCTACATTTTTAAAGTAGTAACATTTTCTATAAATACATAAATAATTTTTCAAATTACTTGGTACATCCTAAAGTTGCTCGCCCTGCCCTTCCCAGAGGATCTCCTACCTAATTCCAGGTATAAACAGGAAATATTAAGCAAAAAGCAACAAAGCCAGGCCAGAGGGAATGGTGGGGATAAAGCAGAGCCATGGCTGCCAAGGAAAATCTTGGGAAGAGCTGCAGTTCTTCCTAAATAACTGGTAAACCCAATGAGAATGAAAATCCTTGATTTTAAGCACATTGCAGCTGGAATTGTTGAGGCAGCCGAGCACTTTGTCCATCTGAACAATCCCTTAAATTGGAAGTTCTCCCTCACACATCAGCTTGAGCTTCCTTTCCAGAGGTGGCATCCAGCTGGAGCTTGAGGACTTCTCTATTTTTTGGGTTTTTTAGTCCCTTGGAGTGGGTAGCTTTAGGCTGTTGGATATTGTGGCCAGGAGCACCGGTGAGCCCCGTGCAGGGAAGCTCTGCCTTCAAAACACCCCTGGAATTCCAGGTGAGCAGGAGCACCCAAACAGCCTTGGCTGGATTTGCGCTCCCAGAGCAATTCCCAGCTGGCTTTGCCTGGCTGCCCACAGTGGGAACAGAAATGGGATAAAACGGAAAGAGAGAGAACTGTGGGAGGTGTCCCTGCCCGCGGGAGGGGTTGGAATGAGATGATCTTTAAGGTCACTGTCCCAGGCTGCTCCAAGCCCCAGTGTCCAGCCTGGCCTTGGGCACTGCCAGGGATCCAGGGGCAGCCACAGCTGCTCTGGGCACCCTGTGCCAGGGCCTGCCCACCCTGCCAGGGAACAATTCCTTCCCAATATCCCATCCATCCCTGCCCTCTGGCACTGGGAAGCCATTCCCTGTGTCCTGTCCCTCCATACCTTGTCCCCTGTCCCTCTCCAGCTCTCCTGGAGCCCTTTTAGGCACTGGAAGGAGCTCCAAGGTCTCCCTGGAGCCTTCTGTTCTCCAGGCTGGACAATCCCAATTGTCTCATCCTGTCTTCCTAGCAGAGGTGCTCCAGCCTTCCTCTCCTGGAGAGTGGAAGTAACAATTCCTGGCTTCCTCTGGAGCTGCTTGCAGAAACCCACATGAAAACCCCCGACAACGGTGGTGATTCCCTTCTCCCCATTCTTCCTGGCTTTATTCCAGTACAATTTTCCTGCTGGGAGTTATCTGGACAGTGCACGTGTGCCTCCTGCAAGGCCTCTTTTCCAGGGGCAGCCTCACCAATACTGGGGACATGTTTGTAGCTGTCACCCATGTCACAAATAGATGGCGTTTCCCCAGAGCAGATGGAATCTTACGGGATCACGCAGCCATGGAAGAAATAATTGGAGCCGGATGAGCTTTTTTTGAAGTTTCATGTTAGTCCTGAATCTCAGGGAAACTTTGGTCGGAGAGAACGGATGTGGTTCCTGCCAAGCACAATCCTTGCTCTGTGGTTTATTTGGGAATATTATCAGCTAGATTCAAGTTTTGCTGCAGACATAATGATGCATCTAAATTAATTTAGAACAGAGGCGAAAGATGATTAATATTTCAGATAATTAAAACTCACTCCTAAATAGATTTCCCTGGGAAATCTATCCGGAGCTTTTTCTAATCACATCAGTGCCAACATACCATAAATAAAAAATAAATCCCGGTTTTGTTATTTTTCTGAAGTGACATGAGCAAGGTGTACTTGATAATCACATCAGGAACAAGAAGAACCTGATGAGATTTTTGTTTATTTAGTCCCAAATTACCTGGTATGAGCAGCTCTAATGATGATGAGGGCTCTTAGTCTTCCGAGCAAGTTTAAGGCCATTACTCCGAGCCCAAATAGGCTGGATTTCAGCAGGTAATTTGTTCTTAATTATAACCTGGAAGAAAAATGACTGAAGCAGGGAGTGCCGGGGGAAAGTTGATAATGAACTCTGCTATGCTGCGATCCCAGAAATCTCTCACTTTTCCCAGGATTTGCCGTCTTTAAGTGCTTTTAACTCCGAACACAATCATTCATTAATTTGCTAACCACTAGAACACGCCTGGCAGGCCCAGTTGGGATGATTAAAGCTGCTGATGGCCTCATAAACCCTGCCCGGGCTGGAATTCCTTGGAGAGCTCCGAGAGGCAAGGCTCAAATGACTTCTGTTGGATCAGCAAAACACTGATAGGATTTAGTGCGCTCAAACCACTTCTGTAGCCATTTCCATTGCTGTTTACAAAAGGAAATGTTCTGTTTCCGTGTAATTCGTGGCTGGCATGGGACATGGAATATATTCCCAATCCCAACAAAGCACGTCACTGAATGCAGGTGAAAATCAGCAATTCACCAGTAATGATGTTCTGGCTGTTTAAACACAAAGTAAAGGTCAAAGCCTAATCTGAGCTCGAGGCTGGGAGGCTTTCAGAAAATGAAATCATGCTGCTGCTAGGACAGAAGTGTTTCTCGGGATCTACTCCCAAATATATTTAGCAAATAATTTACCTGGAATTTTGTAAAATGTCCCAAATCTCTGCATATCCAGACTGGCGTGCTGGAAAGTCGTTATTCAGACATTGGTGTGCAAAGAGGATCAGAGGGAATCTGTCCTAGACCCCCCCAGCCTGGATGAAGAGGCAGGTGAGACATCCTGCAAGTAGTTGGGAGGAGTCTTCCCATTGCAAACCCTGGTCCTCATGAGGGACTTCAACCTACCAGGTCTCTGCTGGAAATGAAACCCCGCAGAGAGAAAACCCTCCAGGAGATCCAGGGGAAAAACCCTGCAGGAGATCCAGAGAGAAAACCCTCCAGGAGATCCAAAGAGAAAAGCCTCCAGGAGATCCAGCTCCCTGGAGTGTGTGGAGGGAAAAGGGCCAAAGCCCAGCTAGAACTTCTCTGGCTACAGCCATAAAAGACATTTAAAAATGTTTCCATAAATACATCAGCAACAAGAGGAGGGCTGAGGAGGATCTCCATCATTTATTGGATGCCAGCAGGCCCAGGGCAGGGCCCATCTGCTGGGCTGGCACTGCTGGGGGATCTCAAATCCTTGGGTCTGAGAGCCCTGGAGGGGCTGGAGCGTGGCCAGGGCAGGGAATGGAGCTGGGAAGGGGCTGGAGCCCCAGGAGCGGCTGAGGGAGCTGGGAAAGGGGCTCAGCCTGGAGAAAAGGAGGCTCAGGGGGGACCTTGTGGCTCTGCACAACTCCCTGACAGGAGGGGGCAGCCGGGGGGGTCGGGCTCTGCTCCCAGGGAACAGGGACAGGACAAGGGGAAACGGCCTCAGGCTGGGCCAGGGCAGGCTCAGGTTGGACAGCAGCAGGAATTTCTCCATGGAAAGGGTGCTCAGGCCTTGGCAGGGGCTGCCCAGGGAGCTTTGGAGTGCCCATCCCTGCAGGTGTCCAAGGAAGATGTGGCTGGTGGGACTGGGTGACATGGGGCAGTGCTGGCCTCGGCAGTGCCGCGCTGACGGTTGGACTCAATGACCCCCGAGGTCTTTTCCAACTTTAATGTTTCTGTAACTCTGAGGTGCCTGGAGGGTGACTGCTGAAGTGAGATCGTTGGAAAATAAAGGATACCTTAAGGAACGACATCCTTCCAACAAATGCTGGTTTTTAGGCAGGTGGTGTTAAAACAGGGAGATGGGTAAGCAGCCTTCAGTTAGAAAATGCTGAGATACTGATGGGAAAAATTCCTCTCTTCACCCTCTGGCAATGCTGCTTCTGATCCCCCTTTGGCTTTGGGGTTTCAGACACTTTGTGACACACCCAGGGGCGGCCTGGCCTCAGTCCTTGTCACCAAAGCAGGGTCTGAACAGTGGGGAAGGGTTCCTTATGGGGCTGCTTGAAATCCATCTGCAAAACAGCATTTTTGTTTACCACTGATAAGTTTCTTAAACTTTAAATGAGTTTTATACCAAGTCAAAATAGTTTTGAAAGGTATTTTAACCAGCCTTAAGCCATGCCCATCTTCTGTTTAAAAATTTCAGTGTTTATAAAACATTTCTGGGTTTAAGTAGGTGGAGGTTCAGCCCTTTTCTTTCCAAACCTCCCATGATTTTTCTTCCTGGACCTCTCAGGTGTCCTGGAAGGTATTTTGGGGGGATTGAAGGGCGGTACTCAGTTTTGAGGACAACAAACAGCAAGTTTTGCTTGTGATGGCCTTACCAATGTCACATTTTAACCCTTCAGGAGGTGGGTAAAAACACAGAAATACCCACTTTGCCTCATTTTTGCATCCCAGGGCACCCCAGCGAGTCTGGTCCGCTACAAGGTGGATGTTGTCCAGTTTCCCTACAGCGCCAGCATTTTTGACGTGGAGGAAAGCTCCGGACGCGTCGTCACCCGAGTGAACCTCAACGAGGAGCCCAGCACAGTGTTCAAGGTACAAATCCAGCTGCAGTGCCAGGAGATGTTCCCTGCATTAGCTGGGATTCTTTTCCGTGGTTCTCCTTTCTTCTTTATGTCGCACAGAAAGATCCCAGGATCATTAGGGTTGGGAAAGACCTCCAAGATCAAATCCAACCTTTCACTGGACTGCCATGCAAAATTTCAATTTTGTTTGTTCCTTTGTTTCCTTCTTTATTTTCCTGGCGTGTGTTTTGTGCCTCTCTGATTCCAGGAATGTCTTGAATGGACGTGGTTGCACCTTTTGGGAGGTGGGGAAAACAGGCAGGCAGCTTGGGGAACCCTCATTTTTCCCCAAGTTCGCTTCCAGCAGGGCTTTTGGGGAGAATTTGGGGAGAACTTTGTAAGGAGAGCAAGATGTCCTGTCAAAAAAGTTACTGCACAGCTGGGTAGCTCAGGAGTTCCTGTTCACAAGTGTTTGAATGTAAAAACAGTGATTTGAGGGAAACCTAAATTCCCGTTTCGTTGTCACTGGTCCTAAAGAGTCTGGAGTGAATTAGTGTGGATTAAGGTGTGATTTTAACCTAAATCAGTAGAACATCTGCCCTTTAAGATCCATGAAGGGAGGGTGGGAGTTAAAAATGAAAATAGAAGTGGGGCAGTAAGGAAAAAGAAATTAAATCCATAATATCTTGGGGTTGACGTCATTTCCCCACTTGGAAACTTCCTTACAGTCATTAAGGTGTGGCTTTTTCTTCTTTCTGTTATTTATTTCTGAAGTGAGGGTTAAAGAGAGGTTTATTTGCACACTTTCCATTCTGAGGAATAAAGCTGCCCACTGTTGGCCACTCCTGAGTGTCCCACCAAAGGCTATTTTAGCTGGAGCAGTCCCTGCTTTAGGACGGGGCTAATTTAAGTCTTTTCCAGTCTCTAATTAATAGAATAAAACCTGAGGGGGAAGAGGATTTTCTCTTGGTTAACATCACCAGAGTGGATGTTTCCATTGCTGCACTTTTTGTTTTTACTTCTTAGTACTTCTTTTGTGGAGCTGTTTTCCAAAACTGGGATCTATCCCACGCTGCTTCATATTAGGGCAGTAAATGGGGCATTCAGCAGGGGATAACCTTCCAGAAAATACAGATTCTTAGGAAAAAAGCACAGAAAAGACTCCAGAAATCAGTGATGGGAACACTTGGAGTTGGTGTTTTCTTCTAGATCATTTGGTTTGTGTCTGCTGCTGAATCCTCTGGGAATTTTTCCAGTCATCATTTAACATCCGGATAATTTCTGCAGTTATATCTTGCACTGCTGACTTCCCTGATGTGTTGGCTAGGAAAAAAGGTTATTGTGGGATAACTTGGACTGGCAGAAATGAGTTGAAAACGCTCTGCTGGAATGAGGTGCAGACCTGCCTCACGTAGCGACCTCCAGAAACAAGGAAAAATTTAGGGAGAAAACTGGAAATTTGCCCATTGCTGCTTCTTCAGTGGCCTGGAGTCACGTCCTTTTGCAAGCAGATTTCATGTGCAAGCTAAAAACAAGCGAACCTGCTTGTGCCAGCACAAAATCACAGATTCAATCAACAAATAGGCATGAGAAATGATTTTTTAAAATCAAAATATTTATAACAGGCCTCGTTTAGGAGCAGGTAATTTGGTTGTGGCCATGTTTGAGCTGAGAGCATCTCTTTTCTACAGAGGACTTTTTGGAGGTGGGTGGGAAGTAATGTTAATATTTTTGTTTTGACATGAGCCCTTGGTTCTAGATATTAATGTGAGCAGCAGATCATTCTCATCCAGGGCTTTTCCTCTTTGTTTCATTGGGAGTTGCAGAGTCCCGGAATCACAGACGTTGGAAAAGCCCTCCAGGATCATCGAGTCCAACCTGTGACCGATCTCCACCTGAGCACTGAGTGCCAAATCCAGGGGTGGGGACTCCAAAGCTCCATTCCAATGTTTAACCACCCTTTCCAGGAAGAAATTCCTCCAGTTTAGCGTGTTTCTGTAAATTTTCCAGCAGAGGATTCAACCTGTGGATGGTTGCCACCTTTTCCCTCCGTGTTTTGCTCTCACGCAACATGGGATTGCAGCGAAAGGAAATCACATCTGATTGTTTTGACCCT
The DNA here is from genome assembly GCA_013399195.1 of Dicrurus megarhynchus. Classification (NCBI taxonomy): domain Eukaryota; kingdom Metazoa; phylum Chordata; class Aves; order Passeriformes; family Dicruridae; genus Dicrurus; species Dicrurus megarhynchus. Next base: position 72,918 of record VXAD01005719.1, read on the forward strand.
GCAAATTGCCCAGAATTGCTGTAAGTCAGGGTGAAAAATGTTCTTTTGTGTAGTCAGAGGCTGATTTTTTTGTGTTGTTTGCAGCTGGTGGTCATTGCCTACGATGATGGGGACCCAGTGAAGTTCAACACCACCACAGTGGAAATTGCGGTGCTGCAGCCCTCAGTCATCCCACGCTTCACACAGGACGAATACAGGTAAAGAGTTCATTCTTTCACCCTAAAACTGGTAGTTTTTAAGTCAAAATCAAGTCCAGTTTGAATGCTAGTCTGAAATAGAGTTACAAAAACACTCTGTTGTGGTGGACTTTCACTGTCTGAGCAGGTGGTCTCCAGCTGGAAAGATGTGGGCTGACAATGATGGTGAGGGAAGGTTTGCTTGAAATTTTCCCCTCAGAAGTCATTGAAAATATCAGTCATTAGGATAAACAAATGTCACACCTTGGAATTGGGACTGGGATCACCAGGCCTCTCGGTTAAGTTCCCTGGAGTGCGTTTTGACCCTCTACACCATTTGTTTGAGGCATTTTTTGATCCTCTACGCCATTTGTGTGAGGCATGAGAGACTCAGACTCGACCTTTTCCATGTTAGAAGTGCAGGTGATGGTTATTGTCACCACAGAGACATGATACGATAAATTTACCCTCTGACAATTCAATATCATCAACCTCAGTGTCTTAAAACTGACCAAAAGCAAACCAAAAAGTGGAGCACGGGCTGCACAGGTTGGTAAATTCTGTACCAGAGAACGTGTTCATGTATTTGACACCTGTACAGTAAGAGGAAGTGATAAGATCAGGACAAGCAGCTCCAAGATATCAAGAAGTTGCAGTGTGTTCTCTCTATGCCCCTGTGGGGACATAATCAGCAGCAGAATGTAGTGGGGTTTGTACAGATATTTCCAAATCCAAGGTGTGCACGGAACCAGAAAGCAGAAATTGAACATAAATGGTCTTCAGGAGGCCCTAAAGGATGGGCTTGCTCAGCTATTTAAAGGAGTTTATACAAAAATTCATGATCTGCACTCTATTTGTCCTCATGATTAGAGTATTAGCATGTTTTTCACTTAAAGAAGTGAAAAATGGCAAAATACGGCCACTCTTCTCCTAATTTTGTATTTAACTTGAAACAAATGTGAAATCTGAAGGCCCAGTGCAAAATGATAAACTTTGCATTTGATGATAATCCTTTGCTGAAGGATTTTTCCCGAGGGAGAAATTGTTCCTGCTGCTCCCTGCAGTTTCTTAGGTATCTCCAGAGGTGTGCAGTGTTTGCTGCATTGCTTTGGGTCAGGTAGCAAATAAAAACATGTCCATTTGTGACTGGAATTTCAGATCCAGGCTGTGGAGCAGGTCCAGAGGAGGCCCAGAAGTTGCTGAGGGGACTGGAGCCAGGCTGGGAGAGCTGGGGCTGCTCAGCCTGGGGAGGAGAAGGTTGTGTGGAGAGCTCACAGCTCCTTCCAGGCTCTGAAGGGATACAGGGAAGCTGGAGAGGGACCCTGCAGCAGGAACTGGAGGGACAGGACACAGGCAATGGCTTCCCAGTGCCAGAGGGCAGGGATGGATGGGATATTGGGCAGGAATTGTTCCCTGGGAGGGTGGGCAGGCCCTGGCACAGGGTGCCCAGAGCAGCTGTGGCTGCCCCTGGATCCCTGGCAGTGCCCAAGGCCAGGCTGGACACTGGGGCTTGGAGCAGCCTGGGACAGTGGAAGGTGTCCCTGCCCATGGCAGGGGTGGCACTGGGTGGGCTTTAAGGTCCCTTCCAACCCAAACCACTCTGGGATTCTGTGATTCCTGAGCCTGCCTTGACCTCCAGTTTTATCCCAGGAGCTGGGAATGTTTTTTTCACTACGTCGAAGGACTCTTGCAGTAAAAAGTGACTCGCAGCCCATAATACCCTTTGATGCCACCTGAATAGCCCAGGTTATCTTTGTGTCCCTGTGAACTCTTCAGGATTATCTGGACAGCCTGGTTTCCCTTTCCAAAGCACAGCTCCCTTCCTGGGAAATTCTTTGCACACTGTTTTAAGAAGCTCTTAAAACCTTCTGAGGACAGCACAGGCAGTTATTTATTTTCTTCAATGTCAAAAGTGAAATGAAAACAACCCCAGAACTTTCTGATTCAGCTCTGAAGCTCTCAAATATTCGGGAGCAGGACTAGTGTTGATTCCTGAGGTTTTCAGGGATTGTCACACTCTGCAAACTGTGCTTTGTGTTTGGTTTGTTGGCAGTGATGCAAGCTGGAACTGGCAGGTGTCACAGGACCTCATTTCCCAGTGACACAGGATATCTTTAGGGTAAAAGGCAGCACAAAGCAATGGTGCCCCTTGTAAAACGAAAAACTGCTGGATGTGGATGCTGGAATTTTAGAAAGATTGAGAATTAGTGGCTTTAGAGTGGATTAGTATTGATCTTTGCTTGTCTAATTATCATAATCTGGTTGATTCCAGCGCTGTTCTCAAGCTGGTTTACAAACTTCCTTCCTGTGTATTTAGGGAAAGGTCACAGTTGAGCAGTTTTACAAAATAAAGCTGCAGCCTGTGCTACAAAATCAAAAAGAAATACAAAATACAGAGAGAGAGAGAGAGCAGATGGCATGAGCAGAAAGGGAGATGAAAGTGCCGCCGTGCCTTGAGCTGAGCTGCGGAGCCTGGCAGCTCTGCCAGAGGAACACCAGCACTGCTTGGAGCCCTCTTCATACCCAGAGAGGCTTTGATTGATCTTTATCTGTGTCTTAAAGTGACTTCCAGAGCAGACAACAGTCAAGTGGATGAAGGCAGAGATTGATGTTTATTCACTGGCTCTCCCTCTGCATTATTGCATCATTTGGGGCAAATTAATTGGTCTCTTTACCCCCCACCTTCTTTGTTTGGGTTGTAAATTATTCTGGAGGCTTCTAAACACTGCTGTGCTCTCCATATCAAACAGCAAAGGGCAGCTGAGGGCTCTGAGAGCCAGAAAATACAGAGTGGAGCAGCTGATTTATGATAAGTGAGGGATAAAATACAGTTCCTTCCTAATGACTGCGAGAGATCCCCCCTTAAAGTCTGTCCGAGGGGATCGGCTGCATCCTTGGCTCTTCTGGAGGGGACTGGCAACAGGAGGCCAGGCAGGATTTGGGATGTTCCTCATCCCAGCATTCACTCCCTCTCAGAAGCAGAGCAGCAGCAGGGGCACCTTCTCACTCTCTACAGCTCCCTGGGAAAAAGTTGGAGCCAGGGGAGAGGTCAGGCTCTGCTCCCAGGGAACAGGGATGGGATGAGAAGAAACGGCCTCAGGCTGGGCCAGGGCAGGCTCAGGTTGGACAGCAGCAGGAATTTCTCCATGGAAAGGGTGCTCAGGCCTTGGCAGGGGCTGCCCAGGGCAAGGGTGGAGTCCTCATCCTTGGAAGAGCTCCACACAGGTGTGGACGTGGCACCTGGGGACGGGGTTAGTGGGGAGCAGGGCGGCGCTGGGTTCCCAGTTGGACACGATGGCCTTTGACTGCTTTTGCAGCCTTAGTGACTCCCATCAGCCCTGCGTGGTCCCAGTGCTCCCGCTGGATCTTCGCTGTGGAGCCCTGGAGCTGAGCTGCATGAGCAGTGTGGGTCCTTGTCTGTCCTTGCTGTGGTTATTAAGGATGACTCTGGAAGAGCTGACAGCAGCAGTGCCTGACAAACAAAAGGGTTTTCCAAGCCAAGCATTGTTCCGCAGAAACACCGAGTGTGGAGAAAAGAGGCAAAAATCCCAAAGAATCCAAGTGCTGGAGCGTGTGGGCATTTAACTGGAGATGGCTGGGCCGCCTCGGAGCCCAGCTGACCTTTGGTGCCGGGGAAGGGCACGGCTGATGCTGCTCTTGTCACCACATCTCCCGTAGGGTGTTGGCTGCCGCTCGGATTCCGCTGGTTTTCCAAAGAGCTGATGGAAGGCACGGACACTTCCAGTGTCTCCAGCCCGTGTGTGGGAGCAGGGGCACAGCGGGGTGCTGGGGACAGGGAGATATTTACATCCCTGCCCCAAACAGGCCGTGGAAATTCGCACAATGTAGTGGAGTTTTTAATGCTGGCTTTGATCTCATGCTGCTCCGTGCCAGCAAAACAATCTTTGGCAAGAGAACCACGGAATTCCAGACTGGTTTGGGTTGAAAGGGACCTTAAATCTTAAAGCTCATTTCATTCCACCCCTGCCATGGGCAGGGACACCTTCCTCTATCCCAGGCTGCTCCAAGCCCTGTCCAACATCCCTGGGACACTTCCAGGGATCCAGGGGCAGCCACAGCTTCTCTGGACAACCAAAAAATAAAAAGGTTAAAACCCGATAAACCAAATAAATCAATTTTTTTGGAAAATCGAATCTGCTGTAAAGAGCCCTGTTTCCCAAGGTCTTCTTTCTTTTGTCCTGACTTCACTCAGATCACCTCTGGATCAAGGAATTAATCCAGAAGTTTCCATTACCTCCCAACGACTTACAGCAGCACTTTCATTTCTTAATTAACAGATATTAATTAGTAGCGCTACCAAACAGTGGAGAGCAGATGTGACTGGAACCTCAGCTGAATATAAAGATGTATTTTTAGCAAGCCTGTCCTCTTTATGAGCACGTCCTCAATTTAAAACAGTAAAAGTTGAAAGGGATTTGGGGTCTTTTTCGTGCTGTGTTAATTAATAAATTCCACATCCTCTGCAAGGGGAAGGTCAGTGCTGGCAGCAAAGTGCTGCTGGAGCAGGGAATGGAATGGGAACTGGGAGCAGCATCATTGCTTCCTAATTAGTGCCTGTGGGCACATTAACCAGGTGTTCAGCCATTCCGGAGCAGGAGAAAAGGGGAATTTTGCAAACTTACAGCTTCTGTTAGTGTTGCGTTACGGCTCCCCAACCTGTCGGAAAAGATGTGTCCAGTTGCCCGGCAATCCGAGGTTTTATGGGGAAATATGGGAAGCTGTGAATTCCAGGCTATAACTCGATGCAAATGTAGTGTGGAATTTTATTTAATTTTACTCCTCGCCCAGCAGCAGCGCTGCTGTGGAAATGTGTTCTGCCTAAAAGGGGAGATCTGGGGACATGTGGATCTCACTCTCCCTCCGTGAAAGAGACCTTGTCATGTTTTCCACTCAATTAAATCCTTCCATATTGGAGGCAAATACCATCCAAGCAAAAGGATTTCACAAAACAAAACCATGGAGTCAATTATTCCAAGAGATTTTCCCCAGTTCTCTGGTTTCCTGCTGCTCACTCGGACAGTTTTCCTCGTTGGGAAATAGGGAATGGGGAACCCTGTGCAGCGACAGCGAGGGAAGGGGTGGCACTCCATGGCTGGAGTTGGTGCTTCCTTCACTTCAGAAAGGTGGGAAAAGCATCCACAGTGCTCTGGATTGGAGCTCAGGAATTGGAAGGAGTGGTCCTTTCCAACTCAGGGTATTCCATGGTTCTCAATATCTATGGATGGCTGAGGCCTCGGAGAATCAGAGAATCCCAGAATGGTTTGGGTGGGAAGGGACCTTAAAGCCACGGGCAGGGACACCTTCCACTGTCCCAGGCTGCTCCAAGCCCCAGTGTCCAACCTGGCCCTGGACACTTCCAGGATATCAATTCTGCCTTAGATGCTTTTCCCTCAGGCTGCTCCTGAGCTGCAGTTCTTTAAACCTCTGTTGACTGAAGTTTCCCTTTTCCCCTCTGAGCAGAGCTCCCTGGGATTTTCCCTTGCTAGGGATCACTTTTTCCCCTCAGGAATCATTTCTCCCTTCTTGTCACAGAGTCCACGGGGGGTTATTTTTGTCCCTCAGAAATGTTTTGTCCGTCAGAAGTGTTTTGTCCCTCCAAAGGTTTTGTTTAATGCTGATAGATTCAGAGCATCCATTTGAATCATCCTCTTCCCAGTATATCCAGGTCCTACCACTGCTGTTCCCACTTTTCCCAGGATGGAATTTGCATTTTATCGAGGAAAGACCATGGGCAACCTTTTATTTGCAGCATTTTTGAGATGTGGGGATAAAAGCAGTCGATGTTTTCCTCATGCTTAAGCTGGAGCTTCCAGCATACGTTTGGAATTTGCATCTCACATCAGTGGCACCTTGGATTCAGGAAAATATGTGTGATTTTCCCTTTGGAATCACTGCCTTTGAGTGATTTTCTGCTGGTACTTTATTTGGTTTGTAAAAAATAAATAGCAAATATGGTCATAAAGTTAAATTAAAATATTTCTCCAGCAAGTACTGAAGAAGGATTTGCCATGGAAAAATTAGGGAGTGATGATTACCAGATGATTACAGGAAGAAGATTCTTTTCCCCTACTTTTCCTTGTGTTAGCAGTGCTGCATTGCATTTTATTAAAATCCTATGCTTCCTTATACCAAATGAAAAGGAAACTGGAATTTTAGGAATTATTTTTCAATGAAATGTTGTGCTGAGATGTTTCCTGGGGAAGAGGAAAGCACAAGGAGCCAGATCCATGCAGGGAATCTGTGCCTGGAGAAGGCTGAGGGTCAGAGCTCCCGACACCGTGTTAATGAAATGTAGGGATAAATCACTCTGGGGGTGTGGATATGGAACTGAAATGATCCATAATTTTAGTATTAAACCCTCTTGGCTTCCAGCAATGTGTTATCCTTCCAGCCATATTATCCTTGGAATTTATCCTGTCAGTCTGACCAACCCAGGTGTGTGACTGTGCCCTACGTTGTGCTTGGTGGGATTTTTTTCCCCCCCTTTTTTTGGCTTCTGCAGAATCCTGACAGGAATATTCCTTTGTGCCCTCAGGTTGAATTTGGGAAGATTGGATGGATAAGATGAACACAGAGAGATCAGGAGAGTAAAACCTGACATTTGGGTTAAAAAACAATAGGTTAAGACAGGATCACTGGAGCAATGTCCAAACTCCCTTGTCATTTGTTTTGGAGATAAATACCATGGGAAGGTCAGAGTGCCTTCATCCAATCTGGGAATTGAGACAGAAAGGCAGGATATCAAGGCCAGGAAGGAATATGTGACACCCTGACGATAAACTGCTCGATAAATATGTCTAATTAAGATGAAAATATTCTTTTCCAAAAAAAAAAAAATTACCATTGTCTGGGACAAGCTGTCCAGGTAGTTACTAGGAAAGCAAAAACTTGATAAAATGATGGATTGTTGCTCTAAAATGTGTATAAAATTTGATAAAATGATGGATTGTTGCTCTAAAATATGTCCAGGTCTGTCTTTTTTTGAGCAAGGGCAGGAAGCCAGGGTAGTTTTAATGTGCTGGTGAAAGGATTAAAAGAGCTGCCATGAGGATCATGGAATTCCAGAGTGGTTTGGGTTGGAATCAATCCCATCCAGTGCCACCCCTGCCATGGGCAGGGACTCCTTCCACTGTCCTAGGCTGCTCCAAGCCCCAGTGTCCAACCTGGCCTTGGGCACTGCCAGGGATCCAGGGGCAGCCACAGCTCCTCTGACCCTCTCACCACCCCAAGAATAAAAATATCCTCAATATTAATCAAGTTGAGGCAAGCAATGTAATTAAGCAACACCAAAACCTTAATTTCTGAGGGGTTTTTATGGACTTCCATCAAGTAAAATATAAATATATGAAAATATTTTGTATTATAATATTCTCCAGAAGCAGGTCTAAAGTACAACGTTCACAAAGTCAAGCTGACTGAAGTGGCTCATATGGAGTCCGTACACATCCCACTATTAAGCTTCAGCACTAAACCAATTTTCCAAATTATTATTGGGTTTGCTGGCTTGAAATTTAATTTTTTATTAAATCTCGTGTTCATGCTTTTGGAGATAGGCAAGTTTCATGGTGAATTTAAAGCATATTGGCTATCAGACAAATTGAAAGAGGGCTGGGAGTGATGTGTGTATCACAGGGAAAAAGAAGAAGCAGAAGAGTAGAGAGGAAAAGATAAAATTTCACTCGGACACTTCCCATAGTTGTGCCCTGCAATGTATTTGAGACGTACTCAGTCTCCCTTTCCTACTCTGATTGAGACACAGATAATGAAGATATAGCAAATTCAAAGATTTTTTTTAAATTTATATTTAATTTCAGTATTTTTGTGTGCAAATAATGACTTTATCTTAATCCTGTTCTTCTTTGTGGTTACTTTGTTTATTTCCTGAGGGACAAAGCCATTTTGTGGTTTCATACTCAGAGAAATCAGTGGGGTCTCTCCTGGCCTCCATCCCATCGTGGATGCTCCCAAGATACCATTTGTTATTCCTGTGGAAAAGTTAAAGTGAATCAAATGGCCAAAATGCCACATTGCTGTGACGGTTATGGAAAAAAATTCCATGGAAATGGATGAAACAACGGTCTGGGAATAGATTTAAATTGTCCCGGTCAAATGGTGGTTGTGTGGAGAAGGAAAGATTAAAACTCGGGATAAGGCTGAGATGGGATGGGGATTAAAGTGGGTCTTAATTGTGGTTTATCCCTAAGATTTATGGGATGCAGGTGGGTTATCATTTATTGCAAGGGACCTTCTTACATCTAGGGATGGGATGGATGTGGATCCTGAGCCTGTGAGTCTTGGGGAGGAATCAGAAATCACAGATTGGAGAAGTGGTGAGTTCAGAAGCTCAGAAAGGAACCGTTTCATTGGAAATATTTCAAATATTTCAAAGCAATTCCAGGGCAGGGAACGGAGCTGGGAAGGGGCTGGAGCCCCAGGAGCGGCTGAGGGAGCTGGGAAAGGGGCTCAGCCTGGAGAAAAGGAGGCTCAGGGGGGACCTTGTGGCTCTGCACAACTCCCTGACAGGAGGGGGCAGCCGGGGGGGGTCGGGCTCTGCTCCCAGGGAACAGGGACAGGACAAGGGGAAACGGCCTCAGGCTGGGCCAGGGCAGGCTCAGGTTGGACAGCAGCAGGAATTTCTCCATGGAAAGGGTGCTCAGGCCTTGGCAGGGGCTGCCCAGGGAGCTTTGGAGTGCCCATCCCTGGAGGTGTTCATGTGGATGTGGTGCCTGGGGACATGGTTAGTGGCGAGCGCGGTGCTGCTGGTTGATGATTGGGCTCGATGACATTGGAGGTTTTTCCAACCTCAGCAACTCTGGTTCCATGGAATCAGCACTGAGCTGGGAGGCAGGGACACACCAGCCCCACCCGGGTGACAGTGACACACGAATTCCACTGAGGTGACAGTCACACACCAATCCCTTCAGCCTCCCTGCCCCCCAGTGGTGTTGAGCTCACAGCAATTCCCTTCTCTTCCGCTCCCATGGGGGTTTTCCAATCCTTTTCTGGGTGCTTTGGGCTGGATTCTCCTGCTCTCCTCTTCCCACAAAAATTCCAGCTTTTGTCATCCAGTAATGCAGAATTATGGCATAAAACCACCTTTGTCTGTGCCCTAAAACACCTCCAAATAATATGTTGGGAAAAAAAGCGCCATTTTCCATCTTAGTCATTCAAACATTGGAAAATAAAGAATTTATTTCCTAAGAAAGGGGTCTGCCCCCTCCCTCCAGAGCAAACACAAAACCTCTCACTAATTATTATTGATTTGTCAATCCATTGGATTCAGCACTGGCAGAGGGAGCTACAAGGCCATTCCCACTGCAGGAATATCCTGGAATTGCACTGGGAATGAAATGTGGGGCTTTTGTTCCGCTCCCACCCCTTCAGAAGATTAAGAAAACAACATCATCTATAATGCAGCATAAAAGGGGTGTTTCCCTCTCTGACCTCATCAAAAGAACTCCAGCTTTAAATGCCTCCAGCCTTGGCAGCTTTTTTCCCCGTCTTTCCCTGTCTTTCTCTGCCTTTTGGCAGCTTTTTAATCCCTAAGGTTAACATCTGCATTGGTAAAATGCACATTAAAAAGCTTTTCATAGCCATGATTTTAGAGCTCGAGGAGCAACAAGGAATTTTATTCCAACCACGGACACAGAACGGTGGGAGCAGAGGGATCTGCTCCGTGCACGTGTGTTTGAGTCAAAGGGGATTTCTCCATCAGTGAAAAAAAAGAGGAGATCACTTACATTGCATGATCTAAAACTGAGTTCCATGTATTCAGTATCTGGAAGTTTTTCTAGGATGTTCAAAGCAGTATCCATTGTTTGTAAGGCAGAGTTCAAGGAAAGATTGGCCACTTGTTGATGGGAAAAGTTTGGGCTCAGTAGTTGGGATTGTGTCCTGGGGTTCCAACTTTCATATAATCATGGAGTATCCTGAGTTGGAAGGGACACACAAGGATCATCCAGTCCAACACCTGGCCCTGCACAGACACCCCAGCAATTCCACCTTGTCCCTGAGAGCGTTGTCCCAACGCTTCTGGAGCTCTGGCAGCCTCGGGGCCGTGCCCATTCCCTGCCCTTAGAATGGGAAAATGCGGTGTGGGGTGGAGGATTTGAAAACCACCTGGAAGATGAAAGGGGAAAGTGATCAAATATTCGTGGAATCATAGAATTATTTAAGTCTGAAAAGACCCCTGAGATCAGAAATGCAGCTGTTCCCCCAGCACTGGCAGGGCCACCAGTAGACCATGTCCCCAGGTGCCATTTGGTCCTCCAATACCTCCATGATATTCCCTGGAATTAAGCATAGATATTGTCCAGAATTTTGAAGATCAGTGCACAACTGATCTTCAAAATCAGGAGCCTCTCTAAGCAGATCCTCATCTGGTGTTTATCTTGTTATCTATCAAATGAGTGTAGTTTTTCAAAAATTGAAAGTACCTGCATAATGCATTAATAAAAATCCATCTGCATTCATGAATGAGTGTCAAAAATTCCTTTTAAATTTATTTTGAAGAGTTGGAAGCATGAATTCAACCTTTGCTTGCCAGGAGGAAAATCTGAGGAGGAGGATTTGAGATGAGCTCCAACCTCTCACTTCTCATTGAAATTGTTTGGATTGCTGGTTTAAAGACATCAGCACAGAGTCATGGAATGGTTTGGGTGGGAAGGGCCCTCAAAGCCCACCCAGTGCCACCCCTGCCATGGGCAGGGACACCTTCCACTGTCCCAGGCTGCTCCAAGCCCCAGTGTCCAGCCTGGCCTTGGGCACTGCCAGGAATCCAGGGGCAGCCACAGCTGCTCTGGGCACCCTGTGCCAGGGCCTGCCCACCCTGCCAGTGTTTGGGTAGCCTTGGGTTGCAGTTCATTTCCTGAAAAGCATCTTGGGTTTTAGTACCAAAATGTGTTGGCAGGAAAATTTTTGGATCTTTGTGAAGAGTAGAAATTCCCATGGAGGTGGCCCCAAAGTGATTCCTGCTTAAGGCACGGAATTTTACCCATGAAGGAATTTTCCTGCGTGGTTTTCTGACAGATTACTGAGTTTTCTTAGTAGACCTGAATATATTCAAGATCTGTTATAAAAGAGATCTATATAAAATATATTTATAAAAGATCTATTTTGTTTTTTACTTCCAATTTTTCAGGCTGGGGTGGTTCTTGCTTCTCCTCATTATTCCCTGCTTTCCCGTTTCTCACATTCAAGAACCATTAGATCTTCTCATCACCACCTCTTGTCTATTGGACTTCTCAGTGGGTTTTGCATTTTCAAAGGTTGAACATTTTCTTTTTTAATATGGTTTTCCCTAATAACAGATCCTTTGGCAGCCTAACAGATGGTGGAAATACTAACCCCAGGAACAACTGTCAATAATCTGCTGGTCAGGAATGTAACACAAATCCTTCTGTTCCCCTCTGCAGACCTCCCCCGGTGAGTGAAAGTGCCCCGAAGGGAACCGTGGTTGCCGTTGTCACCGCGGCCGCCTTGAACCAGACAATTGTGTACTCCATTGTGTCGGGGAATGAAGAGGGTAAGTGGAATAATATTAATATTAATATTTAGTATTTCAGCCTTGTGGTTATGCCAAGCCTGGTGGGTGCACCAGAGGTCTGCAGGAAAGCATGGAGAAGTCAAGCTGCTGAGGTGAATCACAGAATCGTTAAGGCTGGAAAAGACCTCTAAGATCATCGAGGTGAAATCCCACCTCATCTGGACAAGCAGGAGGGAATTCCAGGGCTGAGGCCTATGAGAAACCTGGAGAGCATGTAGTGACAGGGCAAGGGGGAATGGCTTCAAGCTGAAACAGAGAAGTTTAGATGGGATCTTGGGAAGGAATTGTTCCCTGGGAGGGTGGGCAGGCCCTGGCACAGGGTGCCCAGAGAAGCTGTGGCTGCCCCTGGATCCCTGGCAGTGCCCAAGGCCAGGCTGGACATTGGGGCTTGGAGCAGCCTGGGACAGTGGAAGGTGTCCCTGCCCATGGCAGGGGTGGCACTGGATGGGCTTTAGTGTCCTTTCCAACCCAAGCCATTCTATCATTCTATAACTGCCATTATCAAACCTTTGGAGATCAACTAAAGCTCAGATTAATTAGCAGGATTACAAGAAAAAAATACTCACTGATGTGAAAATTCCCATGGGTGCCACGTGGTGCGAGCCCATGGCACGTCAAAATAAAAACAGAAATAGCTTTGATGGAGTTGTATTTGCTTAAAAATCTAGTTTAAGGGATTACAGGCTTGGCCATGCTGTAACAGATACTGGATTAGAGCCTGATATCCAAGTAAAACATCCTGCTGGGACACTCTCTGTGATCCACCTGGATATCCTGACAAAATAACACAGAATTCTTGGGAAGGATGTAAAGAATTCCCCATCCCATCCTCCTTTTTGTGAGTGTGGGCTCTTTTTCTTGTCCCATCTTCCCACTTGTCCTCAAATCCTGTGCAGGGAGGAGTTGCACTCTGTGATCCTTGCGAGTCCCTTCCAGCTCAGGATATTCCATGATTCTGTGATTCTGGGTTGGTTATCCCAGCAGCAGGTTGAATCCAGCTGCTCTGCTCCTTAAAAATATCTTCAAAGAGGAGCTACGTGGGCTTTTCCAGGCCTGAGGGAGGGAGGGAGGCAGGGAGGAAATGACTTGCTTGGATTGTGTCATCCCTGAAATAAAACCTTTGGGTGTTGAAAATCCCTGTTTCTGCATCTCAGAAAATTCCTGTGTTTTTGCTGGCTTCCAGATGTGTTTGCCATTAACAACAGAACAGGAGTGATCTCTGTAAAGAAGACTCTGGATTATGAACGTGTCCAAAGTTACGAGCTGCGAGTGCAGGCAGACTCCCTGCAGGTGGTGAGATCCAATCTGCGGGTCCCCTCCAAAAGTAAGTGTCAAAAATCCTTCCTTTTCCACCTTTTTTACACAGATACTGCTGGGATTTGCTGAGAATGTTGAAACTGCATTCCAGTGACCTTTCTGGGTTTTAGGGCTGTGATGGTGGTGATGGGATCACAGCCCACGGTGCATTTTTTGGTCTCTCTGCCTGACTTGCCCAGAGAAGCTGTGGCTGCCCCTGGATCCCTGTCAGTGTCCAAGGCCAGGTTGGACACTGGGGCTTGGAACAGCCTGGGATAGTGGAATGTCCATGGCAGGGGTGGCACTGGGTGGGCTTTGAGGTCCCTTCCCACCCAAACCATCCTGGGATTCTGTGATTCTGTGTTAGTTGAAGGAGCTCAAGTATTTGGGAACACTCCATAAAACTTGGGAATGGCCTGAGACGCTGTTGCAGGGGTGGCAATTCCAATACCTTCACCAGGGTTTCTTTCCAATGCTACCCACAGAACCAGCAGGAGATTTGGGGATTTTGAGCCTGGATTATCGTGGATATTTCTTTTTCCCTGAGTAAGAATGGAGCGTGTGGGGTGTGCCGTGTCGGGGTTAAGCAGTGATCAGGAGCTTGGCTTTGTTAGGAGATCCTGTGCTGGTTTAGCTACCATCGAGGATGTACCTGGCAGGGCACAGAAAGACAGAGCTGCCTGCTTTTCCCTGTGCCTGGGGAAATCCAGGTCAGGTTACATCCATAAAAATCCAGCCAGGGAATACCCAGGGAGCAGATGAGGCTTCCATGCAGCACAAAGCCTTCTCCAAACCTTTCTCTGACGTGGCTGAAGACACAAGGGAGTCAACAGGTCCTTCCCTCCATTCCCTCTTCTGACTCACACTCTGCACTGGAGCAGCTGTCTCAGCTGAGCAGCAGTTCCAAGAAAGCGATGGCTGAGTTATTTTATTCAGGAATGCTGGATAATGACTGGAGTTTGACTTCAGGCTGGCTTAAGGGAAGACAAGCTGGGTGTGTTTGGCTCTCCGGGAGTACACAACATATATATTCCTTGGAATCTGCACTGTGCTGTAGGGATGGCTAAGGAATTTGATAAATGTATGTATTTAAAATACTTCAGAAGTATCTGGCCAGCTGAATCACTTATGACTTCGTAATGGAGATCCCTTGACCTCTGGATTTGATTCCTGCATTTATACAATGAATTCCTTTCTATTTTCTCGGCACTTGGTTCATTTTTGAGGAGTTTTAATCAGGTTAAACACTACTTCTGAGTCTCAGGGCACTGAACTGATGAGCTGCAGTGGGAGGAGATGGGGCTCAGTTAACACATCACTGTGGGCTTTGCTGAGGTTGGGCTGATGAACCACTTTGGAGCTGGGTGACTCGGAATGCACAGCCCCAGGATGGTGTGACACTGAATTAATACGGAGCTGGAACAGCCGGTGGCAATGACCTGCTGCCAGTTCTGGTCTTGGATACCCCTGAATTGGTGGAATTTGTTCTGGAATTTGTTGGTGACCAGGTCTGGAGCTGCAGGGATTTCTGGGCCACTCGCTTTGAGATGCACATTGAGTGTGTCCAGGGCAGGGAACGGAGCTGGGAGGGGGCTGGAGCCCCAGGAGCGGCTGAGGGAGCTGGGAAAGGGGCTCAGCCTGGAGAAAAGGAGGCTCGGGGGGGACCTTGTGGCTCTGCACAACTCCCTGACAGGAGGGGGCAGCCGGGGGGGTCGGGCTCTGCTCCCAGGGAACAGGGACAGGACAAGGGGAAACGGCCTCAGGCTGGGCCAGGGCAGGCTCAGGTTGGACAGCAGCAGGAATTTCTCCATGGAAAGGGTGCTCAGGCCTTGGCAGGGGCTGCCCAGGGAGCTTTGGAGTGCCCATACCTGGAGGTGTCCAAGGGAGGGCTGGAGGTGGCACTCAGTGCTCTGGGCTGGGGACAAGGTGGGCATCGGGCACAGCTTAGGCTCCGTGGGCTGGGAGGGCTTTTCCAGCCTCAGAGATCCTGGGATTCTGTAAATTACAGAGCCCTGACAAACTGCTCAGCCACCACACAGGGCTGAATTTCGCAAAGCTCAGAAGCTTGGTACCAAATTGTTTTCAGTGTTGGTACTATAGGAAATAATTATAGAGAAGTAGGAGTTGGAGTTAGCATCTGTGCAGGGGAAAAGTGAAAGTGCATTGAGTGTAACTGAGCTTGTCTTCAGTGATGGTGCCAGCTGATAGCATGGCAGTAATTGAATAACTGTGTGAGGGGAGAAAGTAAATTGAGATGTCCTTTGGAGTATGAGAACATCAGGTGGCTGACTTCAGCTGGGGGTTTAATAGATGGTGCTAAATCATGCAAAGTCACATTCGTGCTTTCAGCTGAGTCAAACTCATTAAAGGAGTTACTTTGATTGAAACTTTATGATATGAAATTGCTGTGTGGTTTTACTTGGTTAGAATGGAAGGAGAGTTGGGTTTGGTGATGAGGATGAGTTAAAAAGTTTGGAGTTCTCCTTGAGGATTCTGGGGATGCTGAGCCCTGAAGCACCTTCCATATTAATGGAGTTTGGACAATGCTCTCAGGCACAGGGTGGGATTTTTGGGGCTGTCCTGTGCAGGGCCAGGACTTGGACTTGATGCTCCTTGAGGCAAGAAAGAAAGGGTAGGAGGAAGCAGAAGGATTTGTGTGGAAGCAGAGGGAGCAGCAAAGAGAAAATGCTGCCTAAACACAGGGACAGAGCAGTGGAGCAGGATGGACAAGGAGGGACAAAAAGAGGCTTTTACCACCAAATTTAGCCTGGTCCCAGCTGTAGAACCAAAGCACTGGGGGGCATTCCCAGAGAAGCTGGGGCTGCCCCTGGATCCCTGGAAGTGTCCAAGGCCAGGTTGGACAGGGCTTGGAGCAACCTGGGATAGTGGAAGTGTCCAAGCCAATGGCAGGGGATGGGATGAGCTTTAAGGCCCCTTCCAACCCGAACCATTCCATGATTCCATGATTTTACATTCCTAGAGATGTAAAGATAATGACAGAACCACGTGGTGGCTTTTCCTGTATTTAAGAGGAATTAATTGCCTTGGTGACAAGGTGGGGATTGGTCACAGGTCGTACTCCCTGATCTTGGAAGTCTTTTCCAACCTGGATGATTCCATGACAGAACCTTGTTAGACATGGTTTTTATCTTGCTGTCAGAAAATTTGAAAACAAAATCACCTTCCATTGATTATTTCCGTGTCAGGTAGAACTGTTTGTCCCCTTTGGAACCCCCAGGGCTGATACAGAGGCACTGCCCTGGCTCTCTTGTACTCCCAGCTGTGAGCAGGGCTGTGATCTGGGGTTGGGTATAAGGCAACAGTTCTGTCTCCTTCAGCTTTTGCTTTCCTAAACCCAAAAAAACCCTTTGGGAATAAAGTGGAAATGGGAATTTTACAACCAACATTCTGCAGCTGCTCCACGGTAAATGGGAATGATGCTTCTACTCCATCAAACATGAGCATGAATTCTGCATCCCTGTGGGGTCGGTGTAACAGTAAAGCAGCCTTATGTTTTTACTTGCAAAAGTTGCTGCTGGTGGTGCTGTACAAGTTGGCTGCTCCGGCAGTTCCCAAATCCAGGAGTTGTGACAGATGGACTCAATGCAAGCAGAGCCTGGAGAGTTCATCCCGCTGCCTCAAAGCTCTGGGAGAACTTGGGACAGGCTTCAATTTCTTTGGGCAGCGAAACAGTGTGTTTTAGAGAGGCTGCATAAAACCTGAGCTCGCACTTGGGTCATTATTTGTTCGAAAAAGAGGTTTTATACGGATTTAAATCAGACCTTGGATCGGTGTTGGTCCAAACACGTTGCTGTTTGCTTCTTTCTGCACTCTCTGAGCACTGACAGCACATGATGAGCTTCTTCAGGCCTTATGGGCTCGTTTAGATCTAAATGCCACTGAAAAATATTCAGTGCTGATTCCTACTTGGTTCTGCCAAAGCCAGGAATGTGAGATGGAGCCCAGCTGCAGTTCAGCTCGGCTCACCTGCCAAAGCACAGAGCCTGCTCCACGCACTTGTAAGGCAGGAGGAAAGCAAATTACAGTTCTCCCTCCCAGCTGGATTCAAATGAACTTTGGAAAGGTTCTTTGAAATCTGCTGTTGCCTCCTCCAGAATTGCTTTTGGAGATGCAGGGGTTTGTGTCAGAATTATCCATGCATGAAGAGCAGCTGGATCCGTGGCTGGCTTGGAATGTTGCAGAAGGCCAGCGCAGCGCTGCTGGGGAAAGCACTGAGTAAAACTCACCTGGGAGCACTCAAAGCATCGTTGGTGCTGTCCTGGTGTCCAAAATTCATTGCTTCAGTTCAGCTGCATTTCTGCAGCCTGGCAAGGAGCTACAGGCTCACATAGATCTGGCACATTTTTAGGTGGGGAGACTGGCAAAGAGCTTTCAACAAGGACGTTTGGGAAAAACTCCTGGGAATGAAATGTTAGTACTCACTAGTGACCCAGGAGTTCCTGTTGGGTTTGTTTTCTGTGTTACTTATTCGTGGTCTGCTCCTTTTAGGTGTTTCAGAGGTTCCTCAGCTTTGCTTTAGAGCAGCTTTCAGGGTATTTTCACTCCCCTTAAGCAAACCACAGAAGATGAAAGATCCAAAAGTCTTGGCAGTGATTATTTGGCTTAGAAGCTGAGGATGACTTAGAAGCAGCTGCACTGCCGTATTTTCTGTGCACTGCAGCTCATCTCTGGGGGGCAGGAAGAAAGGAGGAAAAAGGGATCTTGCAGGAGACCGAGGTAGCATTGAAATCTATTTTATTTGCTGGTTTTGGCCACCTTGGCAGCCTGTGCTGCTTTGTCCAGGGAAAGATGCTTTTTGTTCTTTCACCTGGCCAGCTCTTTAGGCAGCTCAGTCACAGCAATAAGAATTATATTTGGATTCTGTGAGGTCTCACAAAAAGCACCACAGGCAAGTAAATCCTGCTTTCAACTCCTGGAATCCATGAAGAGAAGGGGAACTGGAGCTGGATTCCAGACCTGGAACACCAAAGACAGAAGGTTTTACATACATGGGGGTATAAATTTCCCCTCTGGAAGGGGAGTGTGAATACTGACAGCCTGTGATGATTGCTGTCCTAACGAAGAGGGTTCGAGCCATACCCAAGGAGTGTTTAGAAACGTGGTTAAAATTTGGAACATGAAGGGAAAAGGAGTCTAGTGGCAGAGTCTAAACCAGACTCTCCAATACTGTACCTCATTGGTGGCCTTTTCCATCAGGCTGGATGCTGGAGGTGCAGGAGTGGTGGATTTGGGAGCACCAGAGCCTGTGAGCAGGGGATATTCCTGAATCAAGGAGAGGGACTGGGAAAATCCCCATGGGAGAGGAGCCAGCACGGCCTTCCCACATGGCACAGCTGCTGCTGAGGGGTTTTAGTGAGAACTCCGATGTGAGGGTGAGGAAACCTCTGCAGCTGGCGGGGAGCCCTTTCCTGCAGCCAGCTGTAGGAATTGGATCCAAAGGCTGGGACAGGGAGGAGCCCACAGATGCCACATTCCACTCCACCTGCCAGAACGAAGGAGTGCGTCCAAAATCAGGCAGGGAGCTGAAGTGCAGGTCGATGCTCAGTGGTGACGGTGCTAATGTTGGCCTGTGGCTATGCAGGATGTTTCATTTGCTTTGTCCTTATGTAATAACTTCCATTTCTTCATTCTCCGAGCATTCACCCTTTGCTAAACAAGTCAGCGTTTTGGCAGCTCAGAGAGCCGCCAGCAAATTAAACAAATGGGGAGCTGAGCAAATTGCAAGGCAAACTTTGCACTAGGCTCAGCCACCTCACCCAAACTGGCCTGACACAACAACTCACTGTTGCATTATGCAAATGATGTTGAATTTGGTTTAGAGAGAACCAGTGCAGGTGAGCCAGCACCTGATCCCACCTGCACAGAGAAAATCAGGATCTTCCCTCCAGCACCAAACCTGGGGCAGCTAGTGATGGGACTGGTTATAGGCTCAGCAGGGCAAGGTTGCTTCCACACATAATCCTGCTTTTAATGCCATCTTCTTCCCTAAACGGTGGAGCTGCAGTGGGAAAATCTTCCTGAGAATCTCACTTTCCTACCGTAGTTTGGTATTGCAGCCAGAAACATCAAGGATCTGGTTTAAGAAGACAGAGATTTGACAATTCATGTAATTTCCTTTCTTTTCTTTCCTTTCTTTTTTCCCCCTTCTCTCCATACCGAAGAACCCCACAGCACGGCTGAGGCTGCAGGGAGCACAGAGGGCACCTGGTGGCACCTCCCTGCTCCAGCAGGGCCAGCCCAGAGCCCAGGGCACAGCATTGTGTGCACACAGCTCTGGAACAGCCCCAGGGAGGAGAGCCCAGAGCCTCTGTGCACAATCTGTTCAGGGCTGGGCACTGCCCGGGGCAGAAGTTCTGCCTCCTGTGCAGGGGGAATTGCTGGGCTCAGGCCCTGCCCGTGGCTCTGGTGCCATTGCTGGGCCCCCGGAGCAGAGCCCGGGCCCTGCCCGGAGCCCTCCCTGCAGCCAGGGACAGCCGGGGCTGAGGGCCCCTCTCAGCTGGGGCTCCTCTCGAGGCTGAGCAGCCCCAGCTCCCTCAGCCTTTCCTGGGCACGGAGCTGCTCCAGGCCCTTCCTCAGCTGCGCAGCCTCCGCCGGCCCCGCTCCAGGAGCTCCCTGGCCCTGCTGTGCTGAGGAGCCAGAGCTGGACACGGCGCTCCAGAGGTGCCTCCAGGGCTGCCCCGAGGGGCAGGATCCCTCCCTGCCCTGCTGGGAATGCTCTTCTGTGCTGCTGCCCCCGGGATGCCATTGGCCTCCTTGGCCCCAGGACACTCTGCTGGCTCAGGGACAGCTCGGTGTCCCCCAGCACCCCCAGGACACACTGCTGCCTCAGGGACAGTGTTTTAGATATTTGGGGTTTTTTCAGATTTCAGTTCCATTTATGAAGCCATCATTTGTTTCCCATCATTTGGACCATCAGATAGGCAGAATATGACTTTGGCCATGTCAAAAATGGTCTGAGGTTTAATTTTTTTCCTCCCCTAAAGATACAGCTCCTGAGCCTTTTATAAAGAGCCTGCATTGTACGAGTAGCTCAGATCAGCGGCACCTGTGCAACACTGAAATTATCCTGGCACTGAAAGGAGCTGGGAGAAGCAGCTCGAAAAGGAGGCAGTTTATCACTTGCAAATGTGGTTTTAATGAACTGGATATCATCATTTCCAGCAATCTTTCTGGATGATACGATTCTGAAAGAGGGAAGCAGATGTTGGTGGAGATTACTGCACAGTGGAATCTGTTTGGCACCAGCTCCATGTTTTTTGCTGGATGTTTTTTCCCTTGCAGAAGGATGGAGATGTTTATTGCTCAATGGGCTGGAGCAGGAACTGTTTAATAAAACCAAATTAATAGTGGGGTTTTGTGTTGAACCTCTGGTGGTTTGTGTTGAACATCTCAGGGGAAGCAAAACCTTTGGAGTTCCCCTGGGCTGGGCCAGGCCAGGTTTCGGAGGAGGACAGGCTTAGGGATGCTTTAAATTAACACAGGAATAATTAAGTGTTGAGGCTGCTGAGCCAGGGCTTTGTGTGACCATTTATGAGTTTACAGACACCAGGACTGAATCAGCTGTTGAGAATTTGCATGGCAATAGGAATAATTAAAATAGATCAAGCAAGGTGCAGAGCTGCTGTTAATGAGCTCTTTGTGATACCTGCTCATTACCTCTTGGTGACACAGGACATCTGACAGGACAAGGGGAAACGGCCTCAGGCTGGGCCAGGGCAGGCTCAGGTTGGACAGCAGCAGGAATTTCTCCATGGAAAGGGTGCTCAGGCCTTGGCAGGGGCTGCCCAGGGAGCTTTGGAGTGCCCATCCCTGGAGGTGTCCAAGGAAGGGCTGGAGGTGGCACTCAGTGCTCTGGGCTGGGGACAAGGTGGGCATCGGGCACAGCTTGGGCTCCATGGGCTGGGAGGGCTTTTCCAGCCTCAGGGACTCTGGGATTATCCAATTTTAGCATTTCATGATGTCTAATGGACATTTTTTTTTACATTATTATCCCTACTCTCATTGTACATTATCTCCTTGGGCTGTAAATGCATGAATGCCAGTTGATGTTACAAATTATTACAAAATACTCTCTTTTCCCTTTTTCCTTTCCTCTTTTTAGGTAATACAGCCAAGGTCTTTATTGAGGTGAAGGATGAAAATGACCACGTGCCTGTGTTTACCAAAAAAATGTACATTGGCGGGGTGTCTGAAGATGCCAGAATGTTTTCTTCCGTGCTTAAAGTGAAGGTAAGGTTGAAGCTTTTAAAATAAGCTCCACTTGCAGAGGGAAATTGTGTGCTCACTGGTTTGATTTTTTTACAGGAGCCTTTGAAATTTGTGTCTTCTAAAGCTGCCTGATGGTTGATGTTGACACAAGGATGATTTTGAGTTAAAACCCAGGTTTTATTTCTGCTCAATTTTAGGTGCTTGTTTCTCATGCCAGTTTGTGGCTGTCATTTTAGATCTGTTAATAGTGAAACATTTCTTGTATGTTCAACATTAGTTTTCGCCTGAAGATTTTTCTGTTTTGGCAGCAGCTTGTTTAGGCTTTAAAAGGGAAAAAGCAGCAATTTCAGGTCTGTGCTGGGAGGAAAGTGGGAATAAAATTAACCATCCATAGGGTTTGGTTTTTTTTAAAAAGAAAGTGAAAATTAACAGAAATATAATACACAGACCACAATTAGCATTAGACATTAATAGCCAAAAGAAAAAGCTCTTTGTTTTCAAGAAAACAAATAAATGATGTGTTTAGGGCACCAGGAATGAAAAAAAAGAAGTTCAGAGCTTATTAAAGTTGTCCCTACTTGGGTTTTTTTTGGTTGCTTTCATGGCAGTCCTTCCCAAAATAAGCCCAGAAATGGCAGAACGGTGGGGAATTGGGAAGCTGCTACTTCATCAAAATTAGGAATCCAAAAATGGTGGCAAATCCAAAACTTGTGTCAAATCCATGAACTTCAGAGCTGCCAAAGAATCACGGCATCGTTACGTTTGAAAAAGACCTTTGAGGTCATCGAGTCCAGCCATCCACCAGCACCACCATGGTCACCACCAGTAATGTCCCCAAGTGCCACTTCCACGCACTTTGGGGCACTTCCAGGGGTGGTGACTCCACCACTGCCCTCATCAATGCTTAAGCACCCCTTCCATGAAGAAATTCTTCCAATTATCCGATCCAAACCTGCTTTGGAACAACTCAAGGCCATTTCCTGTCCTCCTGTCCCTTGACTGATCCCAATCTGGCTCCATCTTCCTTCCAGGGAATTGTAGACAGCAGATAACAGGAAAAAGGAACTGGAGTAGATAAAAAATTCTGGAAGGCCAAGTCATTTAGGGAAAGGAGGGGTTTGTGTCTGAAATCAAAAGAAGCACGAGGCACAAACATCAAGTGATGTTTGGAGTCATCACACGAAATGTGAACAGGCTGTGAAAATCCTCCCTACTTTTCCAAGAGGATTTTTGAGGCACAGGAATTTGTGTGTGTCCATCAGGGGGGTAAGAAATGGGTGCAGAAGAGCTAAGGGAAATTTGGGGGTGAAGAAAGGAATCTGCTTTTGCCCTTTAGAAACGTTTGACTCAAAACAGGTGAGCAGACCACAAAGGAGGACCAAAAGAAATGACAATTTTATGTCTTTAAGCTACTTCTGTTCCAGTACCCTCCCTGATTCTGCTGGCACTAAATGGAATGAAGCCTAAGGCGGGAGTTGGTATTAGTGGATGGCATTAAACATAATTGTGTGTTTAGTGAAAGTAAAATTGGAAATAATCAAGAAGTGCTCTTGTTGCAGAGGATCAGGCTGGAATTGATTGTTGTAGCACCGAGCATTCGCAGCAGTTGGTGCTCGTTACCTTTTTTCCTGGCCTTTAGAAAGCAAAAGTAATTGCTCTGTTAGTTAAACACAATTGCCATTCCAGCCTGGTTTAAGAATAATTAATCAGATGAATGTCTGTTCTTGAGGAGTAGAATGAAATGAGCAGCTTTCCAAGTTGAAATTTAGGAGAACATTAATAAGGTACATGCAGAGCTTGCACTGTAGAAATTATTCAGGTTTGGATTACAGGGGGGAATTTGGTTTCTTAGGAGGAGTTTTTAATGCATTTGCTTTCATCTTCTGCATTTGTTAACAGTAGCTCACTTTCTTTCACATCACCTGAGTAATTTTGAGAAGAAAGTGATTTTCTCAGCGATCTTCTCATTATTCCTGGCACTGACCAGAGCCTTGATGAGCCTCAAACGTGGGATATTGGAATCACAGAATCCCAGAGTGGTTTGGGTTGGAAGGGACCTCAAAGCCCACCCAGTGCCACCCCTGCCAGGGGCAGGGACACCTTCCACTGTCCCAGGCTGCTCCAAGCCCCAATGTCCAGCCTGGCCTTGGGCACTGCCAGGGATCCAGGGGCAGCCACAGCTGCTCTGGGCACCCTGTGCCAGGGCCTGCCCACCCTCCCAGGGAACAATTCCTTCCCAATATCCCATCCATCCCTGCCCTCTGGCACTGGGAAGCCATTCCCTGTGTCCTGTCCCTCCATCCCTTGTCCCCAGTCCCTCTCCAGCTCTCCTGGAGCCCCTTTAGCCTCTGAAAGGGGCTCTAAAGTCTTCCCAGGGCTTCTCTTGTCCAGGCTGAACTACCGCGACCCTCCCAGCCTTTCAAATGAGCCAATGCAGACCTACACCTTTCAGAAACACCCCAAAACCTCCACAATTAGTTCTTCTTCAACAGCACATAATAACTTACAGGGATAATTAAGGACTGTAGTCTTTAATTATTAATAGAGTAGTTGCTGTAAATCAGTTTTGGATCAATTCATCACCAATACGCTGCTGCACATTCAGATGCTTGGCTTCAGCTGCTTCTACTCTGGCCTGAACAAAATTTCACAAATAATAAAAATAATCAAACACAAAAAAAAAAAAA
>VXAD01005719.1:96957-129142 GCA_013399195.1 Dicrurus megarhynchus
AAAAAAAAAAAAAAAAAAAAAAAAAAAAAAAAAAAAAAAAAAAAAAAAAAAAAAAAAAAAAAGGAGAGAAGAAAACTGATCCCAAATCCATAATCTTCCACACAAATTGGTTTAGAGACAAACAGACCAGGAAAATATTGGATAAAAACTTCTCTCATCATCCAGAGAGTTGATGTGTGCCAAGGCCAATCCTATGGAGCTTCTCCCAACTCTCTAAGGTTGTTGGGTTTGCTGCCAGAAGCATCCTCTTAAATACATTAATTTGAGTATAAAAGCCTTTCAGGAGAGGGTAATGAGCTGCCTTGCTCTAGATTTGTAGTAAGATTCCTCTAAGTAGATAAAAAGGAAGCTTGAGCCAAGCAGAATGCCACGAATCATTCTCCAAAAGCCATTTTTAATCTGAATTAATTTGGGGAGTGGTAAACCACATCAATTATTCTCTAAGGATCTGGTTGGATTAAGAGCAGTGGCCTCTGAAAGCTGGGGAGGTACTGATGCTCCAAGAAAAAAAACAAAACTGATATAGTTGAATAAAATGGCAATTTTTAGCCAAGGATTTGTTCCTTGCTGCTTGAAGTGCCCTTCTCTGAAATTCCCTTTCTTTTCCCCCAGAATTTACAACGTATCTGAGAGCCCATTTCCTTAATTAAAGACCTTTTTGTGCTTTTTCATTAGGAATATATTAATTAAAACCAGATGTCACACTCATAGCTTCTAATTTATGAATTCTGTGCCTTGAGCTTTGCTTTGCATTTCCTCGTATCAGAATTATTTTGCTTTACACTGGTATTTTCATGGTTCTTCCCCCTCAGAATTCCAACCAGGCTTCCTCGAGCCCCAAACACAATATTTTCAATCTGCTCCAGGAAACAAACCCACAAACAACAGAACCTTTAGGGAAATTACCAGCAGGAATTGGCTTTTCCCTATAACAGGGTGTTATTAGCCTTTGCTTCTCAAATATGAACACTATTAACCTCTGGGTTTCTTCCTTTATTTATTAAATTATTGAATTATTATGGATTTAAATGAGGAAATATCAGAGGTCCTAATTCTAGTGAAGAAAGAGCATTCTCTGAATTGCGGCTCAGTTTTATTTTCATCCTGAAAATGTTTGCAGGGAAGGAATCTTGCCTAAATAATGCCAGTGAGTCCAAGGCTCTGGAATTGACTGTATTTGATGGAAATGCCTTGATTCTTACAAGATTTTCATTCCAGCCCTTTCCCATGCTTTTTGCCCCTTTCTGATCAGCTTTTTAATGGAACTTTATCCTTTATTCTCATGGAATATCCTTTATTTAATATCAAATATCCTTTCTTGCCCTTGGAATATCTCAACAGAAGAGAGCAAAATAAACCAAAGCCATTTTAGGCCGCAGGTTCTGACCCTGAGGATGCACAGAGGAGCAGGAATTCCTCTTTTCTTCACCTCAAAAGCATCTTAGAGATCCCATAACGAGCTAAAACAATTGATGAAAGAAATAGTTAAAATTCCAGGGTATGGATAGGGAAAGAATACCGGGATTGCGTTTTTTGCCCAGATGTGTTATTCACGTTAAATCTCCTTTTTTTTTTTTTCTATCCATGCCTATAACCTGTGGATTTCTTTTGATATTTCCTTTTCCTTGGGATGACAAGGGAATCATTAGAGTGGCAAGTTCTGGAATTCCAGAGATTCCACCTTGGGCACCCAGGACAGCTTTCAGGGCAACATTTTGCTCATCCCTCCTTTGGCTGTCGTACGACTTGTGCAGGAAACTCAGCTGCTTTGCCAGTCACAACCTTTTCTTCCTTAGAATGCGATTTATGGATCCCAGAGTAGGGAGAAGAAGGTGCTTGGTGGGAGGAAGAAACTGCTCTGAAAGCTCATTGCAGTGACAACAGCCCAGCCTCCAGCTGCGGGAACATCCGGCCCCCAAAAAAGCTGCGTGTCCTGTTATGGCAAATAGTACAGGAATGCCAAGCACAGAGGTCATTTCCTTCAAAATATTCCTGGTTTTTATGTTGGCTTCTGGAACTTTTTACTCGAAAATCTCTTGCTTTCCTAATATTTCCCTCTGGCAACAATCAGAATTCCCTACCCTTTGGGATTTTTTCGAGTGTAACTGAAGATTATTTCATTGACTTTGGTGGTTTTGAGCATTTTGAAGACTGTTGGTGCTGCATGTGCCTTCCTGAGTGAAGGGGCTGGGAGTGGGGAGTGCTCCTGGATCATTCCCATCCCATGGAGGAGATCCATGTGCGTGGCCTTTACCCCTCTCACACACACACACAGACTATTCTAACGAGCACTAAGTGCCACTGGCAGAAGGAAAACGGCAATAAATCCGTTTGTCCAATTATTTGTTTCCAACTCCGACTTTGGGAACCCCTCTTATCCAACACCTTTTCCGTGGGACAGCCTGTCAGAATGAATCCGTGTTTCCTTCTGCACCTGGGAGCTTTTGGACACCGCTGGAGGACAAAAGGAGCAATTCCCGTTCCCCTTATTTCTTCCTACCTGTGTTCCTCAGAAGATTCCTGGCACTGGGGGGGACTGGGAGTGGGCTGGGCCGTGATCAGTATCAGGGGTGTAGTGATATGTAAATTCAAAGCAATATGAATATGAATAGAAATGAATATATTAAATAGAAGCATAAGATATAAACCTAATATAAATATCTAGTCATATATTAAATATTATTATATGTAAATATAAATAAAACATGAATATAAATATGAGTATAGATGAATAAATAAAAATATAAGTATGATATATAAATGTAAGTATTATATAAGTATATATTAATATATTATTATATAAAATATATATAAAATATAAATAAAATATAAACATGAATATAAGTATAAATTAATATATTAAAAGGTAAGTATGGTATATAAATATAAGCATAATATGAATATATATTAATATCTTATATATTATTATATATAAATATAAATAAAGTATGAATATGAATGTGAGTATAAATGAATATATAAAAATATAAGTATGATATATAAATATAGTAATATAAGTATATATTAATATATGACATATTATTAGATATAAATATAAAATATGAATATGAATGTGAGTATAAATGAATATATAAAAATATAAGTATGATATATAAATATAAGCATAATAAAAGTATATATTAATATATATTATTATATAAAATATAAATATAATATGAATATGAGTATATATTAATGTATTCTGTATGAATATATTATATATTATTATATCTAAATATAAATTAAATGTGAATATGAATAAAATATGAATAGAAATGAATATATAAAATATAAGTATAATTTGGAAATATAATATAATTTAAATATATGTTATATATTATATATTACATATTATATATTACNGTAAGTATTATATAAGTATATATTAATATATTATTATATATAAATATAAATAAAGTATGAATATGAATGTGAGTATAAATGAATATATAAAAATATAAGTATGATATATAAATATAAGCATAATATGAATATATATTAATATCTTATATATTATTATATATAAATATAAATAAAGTATGAATATGAATGTGAGTATAAATGAATATATAAAAATATAAGTATGATATATAAATATAGTAATATAAGTATATATTAATATATGACATATTATTAGATATAAATATAAAATATGAATATGAATGTGAGTATAAATGAATATATAAAAATATAAGTATGATATATAAATATAAGCATAATAAAAGTATATATTAATATATATTATTATATAAAATATAAATATAATATGAATATGAGTATATATTAATGTATTCTGTATGAATATATTATATATTATTATATCTAAATATAAATTAAATGTGAATATGAATAAAATATGAATAGAAATGAATATATAAAATATAAGTATAATATGGAAATATAATATAATTTAAATATATGTTATATATTATATATTACATATTATATATTACATTATACATTAAATATTGCATATTATACATTATTATACACTATATATTATATACTACATATTATATACTGTTTGTTATATATTATATAAATAAAATATAAGTAAAATATTAATATGAATATGAATTCAAAGCAAATTCAAGGCTACAAATTCCTGAGGCAGCCAGTGGCAAACCAAGGTGAGGAGCAGGACTTCCAAAGGGCCTGAGCCAGACAAGGGCGTAAAAGAGCATAGAAGTGAAGAAGTGCAGGAAATAAAGGAAAATTGCAAGGATTACACCAAATTTCCAGGCTGAGGTGGCTATAGAACACCCAGCGAAACCTCCCCTAACACAGCACGGGCAGCTGTGCCGGCAGAACTGGAAATCTGCAGCAGTCTGGAAATTCCTACAGCAAAAACGGCCAGGTTCCAAAAGCTGCTTGGGGTGCCAGCCGCGATTGGGAACGCTGATATCTGTTAGGAAGAGGGAAAAACCCCTCCACAACCCAGTCCCAACCCTGCCATGTTCCATGCCCTGTTAGCAGCCCCGGGCTCGTGGTTAAGGGGGACCCTGCGAGGGAGGTGGAAAACATCTCAAATGAACAATTGCGTTTCATGCTCAGCAGCAAATCTGGATTTAGCTCAAGCTGATCATGCTAAAAACTGGGATCATCAATGATTATGCAACAGCTGCAGGAATTACAGTCACCGATGATTTTTATGCTCGTCCCAAACGTGCCACTGGTGATTTTTGGTGACAGTGTCAGGGTGCTGCTGTCACACAGGGTGGGGTTTGCCAGCCTCCCTGGGTGTCCTGCCACAGAGCTCTGTTTTTGCGGCCGCATGGAGCCAGAGATGAACGAATTTATGCTTTAAAGGCATCATTTCTGGGCCTTCTTACAAAGAAGGGAAAGAGAATTGGTTGATCATTGAGAGAACAGAATGGTTTGGGTGGGAAGGGACCTTAAATCCCATCCAATCCCACCCCTGCCATGGGCAGGGACACCTTCCACTGTCCCAGGCTGCTCCAAGCCCCATCCAGCCTGGCCTTGGACACTGCCAGGGATCCAGGGGCAGCCTCAGCTTCTCTGGGAAATCTGTGCCAGGGCCTCCTCACCCTCTGAGTAAAAATATCCTCAGTGCTTTTGAGCACCCCAGGATTTGTGCCGCCTTCTCCTCCTCTGTGGGAGGGGATGGGAAAGGGCCGGAGGCAGCGGCAGCAATGCCGACCCAACTCCCTTTGTGAGGGCACACCTACACTCAATCACAGGAGGCTGGAATTTGGCCTGGTAATTCCTGAGATCATCCATATTTATCAGCCCTCAATCACAGCAGGACTTAGGAGACATCTGTATTTCTTGCACAGAACAAAATGCTGCTGGAGTATTGAGATTAAGTGCAGCTCTTTCTCTTCTTTGACAGTCATAATGCAACTCCTGCGATGTCATAGATCTCTTCCTAATGAAGTGTCAAAAATATTTACCTTCAGGACAAATTACAGGAATAGCAAACATCCTTCCTCTGTATTGGAGAGGTTTGGGACGTTCCTGGGAGCAGCTCACAAGCTCTCTCTGCTGGTCCTGCCAAGCCGAGTGACCTTAGGTTTGATCCAAAGAGCAGAGAAAGGGGGGAATGCAAACAACAAAGTTCAAATATTTGAAGCTGAAATCTGATCATTCTTCCAGGCTGTTGGCACCTGTTTGCTCGTCTCTTGGTGGGCAGATGTGGGAAGAGCCTGAGCTGTGATGGTGCTGAGGCTGCCGATGGCTCTGAGGTGGCACTGAGCTCTCAGAACTGGTGACAATTAACCTGTCCACCAGCTCAGGGCACCTGAACGCTGCAGGACTTTACAAGCTGTGAGCTTCAAATGTCAAAAGGCCTCTTTCACTGGAGTTTAATGCCTTAAACTCAGCTGCAAGACTTAAACATCCCATTAGCGCCGAGCTCCAGTGCCCTGAGTTTTGTGCAGAAGGGCTGACTTCATTTAATGCCCATGCCTGCAGCATCAATACCTTAATTTGGATCCAAATTTTGTTTGTTTTTAGTCACACACGTCTCCAGGTGTGAAATGCTGAAGGTGAAATTGATTTCTGGTGTCATTGAAAGCAGTGACTATTAAAAGCCGTAACTTTTATTGAGAGAGAATTTGCTACTATTAAAAATATGATGGGCTTCTGACCCAGCTGAACCAAGCTCATAAATCCATTTTAAATAAGAAATTGACTTTTTATTGGAAGGGAGTCATGCTCCTGTGCAGGGCACCTCCAGGGAGCCTTTGGACTTCGCTGGGCACTCACTGGGAAAGCTGGCTTGCTCAAGGATGACCCCAAAGGAGCCGGATCAGACACTGCTCCTGTGGCTGCTGCTGGGTCCTTCATGTGCCGTGTGGAGTTACAGGAATTCTGTTTTTCTTTCCCCCCCGGCTCCATTACCAACATGCAAAGCTGAGCGTGGATAAACCAGAGGGTTTGGCCAGCTGGGACTTTCCTGGGTTAGTCATGGCTTTATCCTGAGCTGTGTTGTGTGAGCTGAACTTACCCTGGAATCCCAGGATGGTTTGGGTTGGAAGGGACCTCAAAGCCCATCCAGTGCCACCCCTGCCATGGGCAGGGACACCTTCCACTGTCCCAGGCTGCTCCAAGCCCCAGTGTCCAGCCTGGCCTTGGGCACTGCCAGGGATCCAGGGGCAGCCACAGCTGCTCTGGGCACCCTGTGCCAGGGCCTGCCCACCCTCCCAGGGAACAATTCCTTCCCAATATCCCATCCATCCCTGCCCTCTGGCACTGGGAAGCCATTCCCTGTGTCCTGGCACTCCAGGCACAGCTGAGGTGCTGCTTCAATTTTTGTCTTTGTTTCTCACCATCCAAACATCAACCTGGTGTTTCTCTCCAGCCACTTCTTTGTGTTCAGGCTGGATATTTGGAAAAGTTTCTTCATGAAAGAGTGGCTGAGCATTGGAAGGGGCTGCCCAGGGAATGGTGGAGCCACCAGCCCTGGAAGTGTCCAAGGAATGAGTGGACATGGCACTGCACAATGTGGTTTAATGGGCAAGGTGATGATCAAGGGTTGGATTGGGTGATCTTGGAGGTATTTTCCAACCTTAAAAATTCCACAGTTCTATGACAGAGCACGTTTTCACATTCATTTCTTCCTTCAGCAATTTATTTACGTGGAAAGCCAACAATTTTCCTGACTCTCCACCTGTCAAGCTCCCATCTGCTGGCTCTGGGATGTTGTGGGGTTGTATTTCCCTGTGCCAGTTGGAAAGCTGGAATGCTCTGGAAAAGCCCACTGACATCTTTACCTTTTTACTGACAGGACAGAGTAAATTTCAGAAAGCTTTTTAACCTTCCCATCTTTCCTAAATTCGCTGATAAAGGGGTTTGAGCTCACCCAGGAGGCAGCAATCTCGACTTTAAAAGCCTGAAAAAAAACTACAGAGCAGGAGAACAAAAACAACATATTTTATATTTATGCTTTTGGTAGTCAACCAGATGAAGCTTTGTGAATTTAGAAGAAAGCAAAATATTGAGAGAGGGTGGGAATCGAACCAGTTGTGTGTCGGTGATGAGTGACAGCCGGTGTCATTCCAGGAGCTCATGTTTTGGGCAGCTCTGAATGAAACCTGATTACTCTTTCCAGCTCAACCAGCCTGGATATTATCCCCTAAGTGCTGGATGGTTCCATCTGGGAATCTGGGCTGATAGGAGTTGGAGTAGCATGGAGCACACACAGCTTTGAATACCTGGATCGCTCATCTGGTGCTGGTATTCCCTGAAAAATTGTCTGAAAATGAAAAAAACACAAGGGACAATTTCCACCATATAGAACTTGTTTGGTGCTGGTGAGGAAACAATTAATGATCATTAGTGGCCCCCTATTGAAGGCTTAATGACCTTGCACAGATAATTCTCTTTTAGCAGCTGTGGTGGCTCAAACAGCTCTGCTCTCTGTTCCCTGTGACCAGGGACAGGACCCAGGGAACAGCTGGAGCTGGGCCAGGTTGGGATTTAGGGAAAGGTTCTTCCCCCAGAGGGTGCTGGGCACTGCCCAGGCTCCCCAGGGAATGGGCACGGCCCCGAGGCTGCCAGAGCTCCAGGAGCGTTTGGACAGCGCTGCCAGGGATGCCCAGGCTGGGGTTGTTGGGGTGTGTGTGCAGGGCCAGGAGCTGGATCCATGATCCCTGTGGGTCCCTTCCAGCTCAGGATATTCCATGATTCTATGAACTCTTCATGCTGACACAAACCTTTATTGCTTTTCATGCTGAAGTTGTGGCACAGTATGGATTTTCCATGGATTTTACGTGCACCTTTTCAAAGTAAAGGCTGGTTTTTATTCCAGCATTAGCTTAAGCCACAGCCTCAGGAGCCCTGCCAATATTTCCATACAAACCTGCTGATAGATCCTGAAGTGTCCCAGATGCTGAGGCCGTGCCCAAGACTAATGAGTACTCAGCATTAATTAGCTTCCACCTCGCTGATCCCTGGAAGGAGCACGGGAAAGCTCTGTAGGGGTCCTTGGAAACACTTCCCTCTGGATACAGGTTGAACAGGAGCATGAGGAATGGGGCTGGAGAGGCCAGGATGGGGCTACACGGGATTGTCAGGAGCAGGGAATCTGGAATAACAACTCCTGAGGCAGCCTGGTTGATGCCTGCTCTGCATCCTGACCCAGTTCAGCAACAGGACAGTGCCAGGGCAGCTCTGTGTCCTGCACAGCAGATCCCTGTGCACCACTGCAGGAGTGCCACTCAGTCCTTCCTTATTTATTAAAACACTATGTAATTGCTCTAAAAATACCTATCCTCCATCTGTGCTGCTGCAGAATACGCTCTGTGTGCCTGAACTGGGGTGCCCAGCAGGTCTTTGTGCACCACTGCAGGAATGCCACTCA
This sequence comes from Dicrurus megarhynchus, assembly GCA_013399195.1. NCBI lineage: Eukaryota > Metazoa > Chordata > Aves > Passeriformes > Dicruridae > Dicrurus > Dicrurus megarhynchus. The sequence goes on from VXAD01005719.1 coordinate 105,782, forward strand.
ATCCTTCCTTATTTTAATAAAAAATTATTTGTTTGCTCCAAAAATATCTGTGCTCCATCAGAGTGTCTCCAAGATGAAGGACATTCTTGGGTAAGTCTGTGCTGAGTTGCTTAGATGCTTTTTTCTTTGATATTTCCTTTTCAACGCGAATTTGGCACTGGAGGTTTCTCAGCATTAAGCAGTTCTCAGGTATTGTTGCAGACTTGAAAGTCAACTTACATTTTTGTACTTTTTCAATTTCTTTCTTTCTTTCTTTTGTCGCAGTTTAGTGCCAACAGAGAAGGAAGAAATTGCTGGAAAAGCAAAACTGAGCGCAGCAAAGTTAAATGAAGCATTTAAAGTAGCAGCCGTATCTGTGCTCTGGGATCTCATGTTTAAATGTCAGAGTGGCAGAAATTTGCTGGGCCAAGATGTAACTGTATTTAAAGGTTAATGACTCCTTCCATGCATATTCACCTTGCTTGTTTTGTTTTCCCCATTAGGCCAATGACAAGGACACTGGGAATTACAGTGCCATGCAATACAGGCTCATCATTCCCCCCATCAAGGATGGCAAGGAAGGCTTTGTGATCGAGGCTTACACGGGGCTGATCAAAACTGCCATGCTCTTCAAAAACATGAGGAGATCCTATTTCAAGTTCCAGGTCATTGCCACTGATGATTACGGCAAAGGGTTGAGCAGCAAAGCAGAAGTGCTCGTAAGTATCAGCCAGGGATTATCATTACGGAATAATTCCTGAGGAAATTCAAACCCTGCAGAAAGCTGAATTCCAGGCAGGCCTAGAGAAAAGCCATAAAGTGTTTGTGCTTAATTTTTTGAAGGCACTGGAATAAAGCTTTCAGTTTCTTAAACCAAAAGATTTTTTGGCTTGTTGGAGCGAGTCCAGAGGAAGCTCCAGGATGATCAGAGGGATGGAGCAGCTCTGCTGGGAGAGCTGGGATTGTTCAGCCTGAAGAGGAGAATCTTTGAGGTGACCTCATTGTGGCCTTCCAGGGCCTGAAGGAGCTACAAGAAACATGGAGAGAGACTTTGGACAAGGGCCTGGAGTGTCAGGACAAGGGGGAATGGCTTCCCAGTGCCAGAGGGCAGGGATGGGTAGGATATTGGGAAGGAATTGTTCCCTGGGAGGGTGGGCAGGCCCTGGCACAGGGTGCCCAGAGCAGCTGTGGCTGCCCCTGGATCCCTGGCAGTGTCCAAGGCCAGGCTGGACACTGGGGCTTGGAGCAGCCTGGGACAGTGGAAGGTGTCCCTGCCCATGGCAGGGGTGGCACTGGGTGGGCTTTGAGGTCCTTCCAACCCAAAGCATTCCATGATTCTGGGATTCCGTGTCCCTGCTGGTCATGTTCAAGTTGTCTTAGTTGCTTACATCAAGGAACAGTTTTGGGCTGAGAATGAACTTTTCAGTCCCTGGGAAAGCAACATTTCAGAACTGGCACCACCTTTAGGCCTCAGGCTCGTGGTTCTGTGCTGTACAGAGGATGCTGACTTAGTCCAGCCACAGAAACCATCCCAAGCTAAATTTCCTTAAAGCCTCTAAACTTGATGGATTGGCTCAATATTAGCATAATGTGGAAGGGATGGAGTGCATTATCCACTTCATGGGAACGCTGTCAGAGGATATGGATGAGAGCCAGAATCCTTGGTGTGGGAGTGCTGCAGGAGTTCACCAAATAAACATGAAGGATGAGGCCCTCATGCTTGACCTCCCAAAATGATGGGGCATTCTCAGGCAATTTAGGCACTAATGGGATATTAAAATACAGCCAGAAGGAACCGACATTAACATTAGAAAGTGAAGGATGTCTCATTAATTTATAGAGGTTTCTTTAGGATGTCTGGCTGAGTGATGAGCAGTGCACCCAGTGGCTTTGAGCAGGGCCTGGAAGCTTGGAGGAGCTGGAGATACAGTTCCAGACCGCCTAGAACACTGGCACATGGACCTGTTGGAATGAGTCCAGAGAAGGCACCAGGATGCTCAGAGGGATGGAGCAGCTCTGCTGGGAGGAAAGGCTGGGAGAGCTGGGATTGTTCAGCCTGGAGAGGAAAAACTCTGATGTGACCCCATCGTGGCCTTGCAGTGCCTGAAGGAGCTGACAGGAAACACAGAGAGACAATTTCCAAGGGATGGAGTGCCAGGACAAGGGGGAATGGCTTCCCAGAGACAGAGGGCAGGGATGGATGGATTTTGGGAAGGAATTGTTCCCTGGGAGGGTGGGCAGGCCCTGGCACAGGGTGCCCAGAGCAGCTGTGGCTGCCCCTGGATCCCTGGTAGTGCCCAAGGCCAGGTTGGACACTGGAGTTTGGAGCAGCCTGGGACAGTGGAAGGCGTCCCTGCAGGAGGTTGGAATGGGATGGGCTTTGAGGTCCCTTCCAGCCAAGCCATTCTGGGATTCTCTGATTTTATGCACCAAGCGTGATTCATGCACCAAGATCCTTTCCCATGATTTTAACAGGATTTTCCTGCTCTGGGGTCGGGGGCTCAGGCTCTCAGGTGTTTGTTCTTTCAAAACCAGCTCAAAAAGTGCATAAATAAAAGGGGAATTATTTAATTACTCCTGTGCAAAAGAATAAGATGTGGGGGAAGAAGATAAGGCTTGCACTGGGAGGAGGTCTTGAGAGAAGAGGCAGGACACCACCAGAGGGACAAGACTGGGGAGAAGCTGAGCAGAGCAAGGTATCCTCCAGAACTGGGACCAGGATGCTTCCTCAGAGCCTTGCACAGCTCTGGGAGCAGCAGGAGCTGCCAAATCCCCTGGTCAAAGGTCTTCATGCTGGTGGGGACCATCCGTGGGAAGGACGGCTCGAGGCAGACACCTGTGGGTTGACAGTTTGCTTCCATGTGATGGAATTTTCCTTCTCAGCATCTGTGAGAGGAAAGAGATTAAAAAATTACATTTTAAAATGAGTTTGCTGCAAGGAAGCACCTAGAGGTGCTGAGGAAGTGTAGATAGTGGATATTCACTATCCTTATTTGAGATCATGGGTATCATCTTTATGATGTAGTGGATGTCATCTGTAATCAAATATTTATTGGGGTTTGAGGGGCTTTCAAGGCCTCTCCTCATTCAGGTCCCAGCTGCTCCCACGAATCCTTGGTGCCATATCGTGATCAAGACTCTTTGTAGGCTCTGCCTTGCTGGATTTAAAACTTGGGAAGTGCCTAATGAGCGAAGCTTGGGATCAAAGGGCTATCACTCGTGGGCTAGAGGTTACCAACAGTTTTCTGCTCTGCCTGCCTCTACAAATGGGGATAACAAGCAAGTTAATGTTACCATGGAAACCTCAAATGTGGCTTGATTTTTGTCCAGCACCCTTGGTTTCCTATAGCTTGTCATGAATGTGTGTTTATCCCCAGTTTTGTACAAGAACAAGTGATGATAATTGTGATTTCTTCAGTATTAAAAGAATTACTGCCTTTGGTTTTGGTGTTGCCTTTATGCTGTTCTCAGTTCCTGGGTGCACAGTGGTTGCTTGAATTGGCTAATGTAATTAATTCTATTAAATTAATCATTGCTTTCCAGTTCCGTTGCACAATTTTAGTCTACAGTTTATTTGGAGCTCATTATAATTCCGTGCTTCTTACACAGAAGCCTGTACGTGCTGATCAGGGCATCTGATGACATTTCAAGAACGTTTAAATATTTAAAGTTGAATTAAGCTTCAAAGCGCTGAATCGGTGTTTGATGTGGAAGCACATCCAGGCTTTTCTGCTACTGTGCTTCCAGGTCTCCTCTTTGGAAAGTCAGGGCTCGTCTATTTCTTTTACAATCAACTAACCCTTGATTTTTAAATTTCTCAGCTTTAACGCTGGCCTAGTTTTCCAGATTTTCCTCCAGAATCCTCTACAGGATTGCAGTGACGTTGGCTTCGTAGTAAAAAACACCAATTGCCAGAGATTTGGTCTGAGGTCACTCCACACCTCGGTGGAAAACTGGAATTTAGTTTTATTCCAACAAAGCACACAAGTACTGAGTGGAGTAGAAGCATTTTTTCCTGTTTGGTTTTTTTTTTAAGGAAAAAGCTCAATGGTAAAATGTGCAGTTTTATGATAGAGGGAGAAGCTAAAACAATTGGAGATTAAAATAAAACCTCTCACTGATCGCTTCAATGTAAATGAACGATTTCCATCCTGATTTTCTAACAAAGCACCATTGATTTCATGGAATTAATCCTGTGTTTCCATTTCCCTTGGTGCACATTGCATGGCTCCAAGGGAGGATTTTCCTGGCATCCAAACCACCCAAATGCTCAGAAGTAATTCTGAGCACAGCCCGTGGGAGATCTGGGATTCTCTAAGTCAAGTCTAAACTAAGAACAGCTTTTGCTGTCCCCACCTTAAAAATCCATAATTCCAATGCAGACCTGGAATTACCATTCCAGTTAAATCTATGCCTGATGTTAACGTGCTTTGGCTGCAAGATTTCCCAGCTCTCCCATTTGGAATTAAAAGGAGAAACCTGGAAATCGGGGCGTGGTGTGGAGGCAGGAAAGGAATTTTTCCATTGCTGTTGGATGGGGAGGGGGCTGTGCCTGGCAGTGCTGATTGAATTTCCCTCTTTTCTTTCCAGGTCTCCGTGGTCAATCAGTTGGACATGCAAGTGATCGTCTCCAACGTTCCTCCCACCCTTGTGGAGCAAAACAAAGACCAACTCATTGGGTAATCAATTTATTTCCTCTACAAATATCAGCCAATGCCCTGGCTTTGGGATTAGATGGATCAGGGAGCGAGGGAGGTTTTTTAGCTGGTCAGTAGGAGCCCCCAGACACCACATCAGCAGCAGCTCCCAGGGGTCAGCTTTGCACTTCTGGCTTCTTTTTGTAACACAGAGACAATTTTCTCTACGTGGTGTCACGGAATTAGACAACGTGGGATAGGAAATGCTGAAGGAAATAGTTTATAACCAATCTTTGTCCCTTTTTTGGTCACTTCAATCAGCGATGAGTGGCACCTCTGAGATTCCCACAGGTCTGGTCCATCCTGCCTGTTGCTCTCCATGGAATTTAAAATACCTTGGGGTTGATGGTGCAACCACTCATTGGAAAAGTCTCTGAGTGCCTCACGTCTTCACTGGGCTAGGAAAAATTCCTGATGGATTTGCTCCTGGAGATTTGGGGCATGTTCCCCTTTTCTCCCTCTGTTTTGGGCCAGGTGTGAGTTGGCTCCGAGAGATTCCAATGTCAGAATCACCAATGAAGTTGTCCAGGCAATGGGCTGAACTCACAGGGACTGCGCTTCCTGGAACTAGGAATAACTTCCTGAAAGGAGGGATTGCCTGGAACCAGGAATAATTTCCTGAAAGGAGGTTCTGCTGAGGTGGGGTCGAGCTCTTTTCTCAGGTAACAAGTGACAGGAGGAGAGGAGACAGCCTCAGGCTGCACCAGGGGAGGTTTAGATTGGATTTTAGGGAGAATTTCTTCATGGAAAGGGTGGTTTCAGCACCGGAAGGGGCTGTCCAAGCAAGTGCTGAGTCCCCATCCCTGGAAGTGTTCAAACCCACGTGGAAGTGGCACATGAGGACATGGGTTAGTGGTGAACAGGGTGGTGGTGGTTGATGGTTGGACTTGGTGACCTTGGAGGTCACTTCTAACCCAAACCATTCTGTGATTCTGTATTTCAGTGATCAAAGCTTTGGAATGAGTTTTAAAAAGTTGAAAAACCCCACAGTATTACCAGGTTTTGAGTTCTCCAACTCACCTTGGGAAGTCTTTACCTTCACAAACACGATGAGCAGATCAGTGTGGCTGGAGAATTTCTCTTCTAAGAATAAGTTTTTAAGGGCAACCTTTGCCAGAAGAATTACATGAACTTATTTTAAAATTGGCCCATTCATTCCTGAAAATACTTGCAGAGAACAAATATCTCAAAAATCATTTTGCAGCTGTGTACAAAGGTCTGTTTCACAGAGAAATGTATTTATTTCACTGCTCTCTTCAAATTTCTCATGTTTCCTTCCTGAATTTAAAAGATCACCCTCTCCCTGTTTTTCTACAGGTTTAATAATTCGTGCAGCCCATAAAAACAAAATAAGAATTTGTGATTTTTCGTGTGCAACCACTGGCAAAGGGAAACCAAATTATTTGGAGTCTCAGACTAAAGTAGTTTCTCCACTTCAAATAATGCACTAATTTATAAAAATTGAATGTGTAATTAATAAACAGATAAAACGACTTTATCATCAACCCTGTCTACTGAGGTGTCCCTGCGTGTGGCAGGGAAGTTGGAACAAGATGATCTTTAAGATCTGTTCCCAACACAAACCATTCTGTGAGCTGTGAACTAGTCACTACACAGGTTACTCAGCTCTTTCTCCTCTCATTTTGGCAAATATTAATCCCTGAAAATAGAACATTTGGCCAACAGTTGGTGATGGGGAATGTTAGGGAAGGGGGCACATGGGTCCTTTGTGGAATTACAGGGGCTTTTCACAATAAAACAAAGAGTGGTTGAAACAACTCTGGAGGAGAAGTTATAGCAGGTTCTGTAATTTTCACGAGGAGTTATGAGGTATTAAGAATTCCGTAATTCAGTTTTTTCACACTCAGCACAGCCAGAGATGGGTGGGAGTTAATGGTCCACACAGAGGAAGCAAAGCAGGGAAGAGAAGATTTACAGCATCACTATTTGGCTCAGGAGTTTTTGGAGGGATACAATGGACTTGTCTTCCCTGACACTTCCAAGAGGAGCTTTTGCAGCCATTCAATGTTTTCCTCCAGCTGCTTTAATTTCATCGAGCTTTTTGTATTCTCTGGGCTGCACATACAATGTCACATTTGCCATTTCTCCAGCCCACTTGAATTACGGCTGTGCAGAGAGACCCATTTCTGTCTGCTGCAGAGGGGGCAGACAAAATAGGCTGAGGCTTGGTGGAAAATTCAGAGTGTGCTCCTCTCCTTCAGAAGACTTGGTGGAGACAGACACCAGAGGGTTCTTGAAATAAGGAAATTTTGGGGAGTGCTTGTTTGTTGGGCAAGGAACAGCATTTTGTGGAATTGTAGCACATCCTCAGTTGGAAGCAACCCAGAGGCATCATCGAGTACCACTCCTGAAATTCAGCTGGAATAAAACAGCCAGTGTGGTTCTCAGAGCATTTAATTCCTTGGTTTTTACGTGATGGCAGCTTAAAGCTCCACCTAAAGTCAGAGAAACCACACTGCCAAGAGAGAACTGAGCTTCTCCCATCCCGCAGGGAAGAGAAGTGTCTTGGGAAGTGAATTCCTCTGTACTCTCCTGTACAGATGAGATGTCACATCAGTTTCTCTGAACTGGAACAGTGGAGTGGCTTAAAATGAGAGTTTGGATCAAATAAAGAGAGACACAGGATGGCTGAGGCTGCAGGGAGCACAGAGGGCACCTGGTGGCACCTCCGTGCTCCAGCAGGGCCAGCCCAGAGCCCAGGGCACAGCATTGTGTGCACACAGCTCTGGAACAGCCCCAGGGAGGAGAGCCCAGAGCCTCTGTGCACAATCTGTTCAGGGCTGGGCACTGCCCAGGGCAGAAGTTCTGCCTCCTGTGCAGGGGGAATTGCTGGGCTCAGGCCCTGCCCGTGGCTCTGGTGCCATTGCTGGGCCCCCGGAGCAGAGCCCGGGCCCTGCCCGGAGCCCTCCCTGCAGCCAGGGACAGCCGGGGCTGAGGGCCCCTCTCAGCTGGGGCTCCTCTCGAGGCTGAGCAGCCCCAGCTCCCTCAGCCTTTCCTGGGCACGGAGCTGCTCCAGGCCCTTCCTCAGCTGCGCAGCCTCCGCCGGCCCCGCTCCAGGAGCTCCCTGGCCCTGCTGTGCTGAGGAGCCAGAGCTGGACACGGCGCTCCAGAGGTGCCTCCAGGGCTGCCCCGAGGGGCAGGATCCCTCCCTGCCCTGCTGGGAATGCTCTTCCTGCCGCTCCTGGGATATCAGGAGCCCCCTGTGCAGCCTCCTGGGGTCTTTCCCCTCACTTCAGCCATGCTTTTCTCACTCAGTTCTTTTTTTCAAAGAATGAGGCAGTCCCCCAGGTAAGGAAAATCCATGCTGAACCCTCTAACGTAACCCAGAAGTGGCCAGGCAGGCTTTTCCCTGAAAATCTAAATGTCGAATCAAGTGCTGATCCTTGGAGTTATTGCTGAGGGAGTTTTTTGGAATATGAACGTTGAACCTTCCGACTTAATGGTTTGCATAGCTAAAGCTGACTGCCATCATTCCTCAAAGGAGCTCTCCTTAATGCACAGAAAGTGTGCTGCACTTAAAAGGGATGTTATCAAATACTACAGCAGTAAATACTGCTGTAAATTATAGATCATAATACCCCTCACATGTACATTGTGCATCATATAGGATTTTATGTCTAATCAGAGTATATGAGACAATAAATTTTATATCTGGGAGCTGGAACACACAGTCCTCTCCTCAGGGGAGTGTTTCAGAACATGGATGATTTCCCTGCAGTTGATTTTTTTTCTTCTCCTCAGTCGCTGAATTGGTAAAAAATGAGCACATCTCAGCTGCAGGGTGTAAATCATTACTCAGTATCATTACTTTTCCCACAGGAGAAGTCACATTCCGGTGCTTACATTATGATTTTTGCCAGGTAATTACTGAATTAAGTCTAATTACAGCTGACTGGGCCGTTTGCCTGTTGGGGTGGTGGCAGTGACCTTGCCCTTGGGCCCTCTCCACAGGTGGCACTTGGTTTCCTGCTTTTCTGAAACGTTCCTGAGTCACAGGTCCAGCTGTAGCTGCCTTGTCCTTTACCCTTTGCCCTTTTACCTCCCTGACAGGAACATTTCGGGGTTGCATTGCTCCTGTCCCTGCACTCCACCTCCCTCCCCTTTTTCTCTGTCACTCCTTCACCCTGTAACGTTTCATTCCCAATTAAATTGCACACTTAGAAAAGGAATAGATTAGATAATAACAGAATTGATTGAATTAGATTAAATAGATGCAATCTGATGAAATAAATAGGTTAGAGGGACACGTGCCACCATTGTCCTAGTTCATGTCCAGCCAGTCTGGCTTTGCTGGGAGAGTGCCCCGTGGCTTGGTGCAGGGTTCACAGAGCCTGTTCCACCCTCAGCCTCCCTCCTGAGCAATCAGGGTGATTAATAACTGCAGGCCACCTTTATTAAGTGGGGTAAGAGAGACCCAAGCTTCTACAACTCCAGCTTTTGCACTTGCAACTCCCCCTGGCAGCTGGGAGCCCTGGTTCAGCGAGCTCCTGCTCTCCGTGACTCCCGGAGTTGTTGAGGTGATGGATCTCTCCAAAGCTCTCTAATGCAGAGCACGGCTGCTGGGATGAAGCTGTGAACTCCCACTTTCCCCGGGAATTGCTGACTGTTGCAGGAAAAGCCCTTTTGTGCTGAGATCTGGAGATTGTCCTCGGGGTCGGAGGGGAGATGTCTCCGGGTGTTATTCTTTGGATGAGCGCAGTGGTCCTCCTGTGACTGGGACAAATGAGGCTGAAATAAAAAGTTGGAGCGTGTGTAGGGGTTTTGGAGGGCAGGATTTTACAGGATGAGCACAAAGAGGAGGAAAGCAACTTCAGCAGCGTGCAAGAAAGCAAATTTCCTCTCTGGTGCGCAATCCAATCTGCTTGTGATGGTGCTGGGGTGACAGTGGGACTTGAATCTTAAAAGCCTTTCCCAGCCTTAATGATTCTTGATTCTCTGCTTTTATAGGATATGGGTAGGTAGATACAAAGGCATTGGCTCTGGGTTGTTTTCTGAATATTGGGGATGTTATTTTATGTAGAGGGAATTGGCTCAGTGCTGCTCCTTCCTGCTGGACACGTGTGTGATAGAAAAATAACCTTTGTGAAAAGCTATTTAATAAAAAGTTATGGTTTTAGGCTTGGAATAAACCTCAGGCATCACAGGAAGAGCAGACCCCTCCCTGAGCTCTATTTATGTTGTAATAAGGAATCTGGGAGCTGGGGCTCCAGTGTATCCCCCCAAATCTGTCACTGACTGCACCAGGGGGGCGGGAATTGGTCCTCCTCATCTCTTTTGGAAAGTCCAAAATCCAGCAGTTTCATGGTCAACTATGAATCTCACAAAGACTCCACACGGCCAGAATTTGGCTGAAGTGGAGCAGAATTGAGGAGTTCATTAAAGCACTTGATGAGTCTGTATTGATGCTGATGGGGGGAGCTAGATGCTCTCAGCTCTGCATGGTTGCCAAATCTGTATTTTTAAATACCTAGAATACAAATTTATCATGCTTTTTGTACCAGGTTATTTTTGGGAGCTAGAATTTTGGCCAAAAGTTATGCAGGATATCGAGTCTTCAACACTGCTCACTCCAAGTCTTTGGTGATTTGAGTCCTGAAGGAAAGAATGTTTGGCAGATTTTTGTTTGTTTGTTTGTTTTCCCTTTCTTAAAGTATTTTGTGTGCTCCAAAAACATTAACAGCCTGTTAAATTACTAAAGAGCTTCCTGCTGCGATGCCAGGGTGAACCCCTAAATTTAATCCTGTGCTCTCCAGGGTTTTGTACCCTTGAAAGGGGTACAGCAACCTCAGGTGTGGCTATAAACACATGGACGTGGCACTGAGAGCAGGCCAGGAATGCGGTGCCTTATCCCAGATTTTGGGCTTTGGTCTGCTGATTTCAGGGATGTTCTGGGAAGTCCCAGTTCAGGAATATTCTGAAAGCCCCTTTCCAGTACCTAAAGGGGACGTGCAAGAAGGCTGGGGATGGGATTTTCACAAGAGTGGGAGTGCCAGGACAATGCAGAATGGCTTCCCACTGCCAGAGGGAAGGATATTGGATATTGGGAGTAAATCCTTCCCTGGGAGGGTGGGCAGGCCCTGGCACAGGGTGCCCAGAGAAGCTGTGGCTGCCCCTGGATCCCTGGCAGTGTCCAAGGCCAGGCTGGAGCAGCCTGGGGTAGTGGAAGGTGTCCCTGCCCATGGCAAGGGTGGCACTGGATGGGATTGAGGTCCCTTCCAACCAAACCATCCTGGGACTCCATGGAGCAGAATTCCCCAGCCAAGGGCCAGCTCAGCAGGCCAACACCCCTGTATTATTTTGCTTTTCCATTTCTTTCACACCTAAAGATGAAAAAAAAATCACCTGAGGGTTTTCAGGGAACTTTGGGCCACAGGATCCCTCAATGACAGATCAACTCCTCTTGTCCAGTGTCACTGCTGGGAACTGGGAGAGCTGTGCTCATGAGGACACACTGGGAGGCATTTTCCTCACTGCTGAGCAGCTCCAGTGCAGCTGGAGCAGTTGGAAAGGCTCATCACCTGTTCTGCTCCTGCTTCCACCTCTTGCTGTTGGGAGGATGGGAATGACCCTCGTGGCATTAACAAGTGACAGACTCATTTAAATTTGAATTCTGCTGATCAATACAGCAGCGCTGCTGACACTGATGTTACTTATAAGGAGGAATCTAAAAAAAATTGGTTCCTGTGACTACAACTACAAGCACGTGGCCACTTTCAGTGGAGTTCTAAAACACGACAGTGTGTTCAGCAGCACAAGTTCAGCTGAAGGATTTTCCAAACAACTCTACAGGGAACTGCCCTATTTTTAAGTGAATTCTTTAATTGCTGCTTTTCAGTCTCCAGTGGGATTTTATTCTCTGTTTTAACCTAAACATGCAATTTGTGTGTTTCAAATTGAACACTGCTGCCATTCTGCTGGGCTTTGGGGGGTTTCCTGCAATGTCAGTAAAGCCAATGGCTGCAATGTATCCATTTCTCAGCAAGTCCTGTCACAGAATTCCTGAAAGGGTTGGGTTGGAAGGGACTCAAAGCCCATCCAGTGCCACCCCTGCCATGGGCAGGGACACCTTCCACTGTCCCAGGCTGCTCCAAGCCCCATCCAGCCTGGCCTTGGGCACTGCCAGGGATCCAGGGGCAGCCACAGCTTTTCTGGGCACCCTGTGCCAGGGCCTGCCCACTCTCCCAGGGAACAATTCCTTCCCAATATCCCATCCATCCCTGCCCTCTGGCACTGGGAAGCCATTCCGTGTGTCTGGGCACTCCAGGCCCTTGTCCAAACTATTCTGTTTGTTCTTCAGTTTTAATAATGTTTTAGACAAAGATATTCCAAAGGCAATGAATTCCAGCAGGATGCCAGGGATTTCTGAGGAAAGGGAATGTTGTAACCTGCCAGAAGTGACCCTGCATTATCACCTTCCACCCTTATGGAGCATTTCTCTCATGGGTGTAATAAGAGTTCTGTACAAGGAAACAGAAAAGGACAAGAGGAATTGGCCTCCAGCTCCACCAGGGCAGGCTCAGGTTGGACAGCAGCAGGAATTTCTCCATGGAAAGGGTGCTCAGGCCTTGGCAGGGGCTGCCCAGGGAGCTTTGGAGTGCCCATCCCTGCAGGTGTCCAAGGAAGGGCTGGAGGTGGCACTCAGTGCTCTGGGCTGGGGACAAGGTGGGCATCGGGCACAGGGTAGATTCTGGGATTCTGGGATTCCGTGAAAAGCATCTCCTCCTGCAGCAAGAGAAGAAGATTAAATGCTAATTATGGAGGCAAATCCTTCCCATATTTGTTCTGCCTGACGCCTTGTGCCAAACGCCCTCCTAAGGATGGTTGTGGTTTCTTTTTCACCATTTACACTCCCGTCGTGTTTGGTGGGGTTTTGTAATTATCTCCGTATCCCAGATTGGTCCTGTCAGGTTTTCCCTGGGGGAATTATTGTTGCTGAGGTGCCTGTGACAGGTTGTCACCTTGGCTGCCAGTGCAGAGCATGCCACAAGCAGAGACAAGCAGAGTTTTCCGTATCTGCAAACGACAGGAGAGCTTGTTCAGAGGACACCGCTCCACGAGCACCGTGTCAGCCAATCTGTATCCCTGTTTTCTCCGCAGTAATTCCATGTATTCACTCCCCGGGTATGACCTGGCTCTGACACGCTTAGATTTTTCAAAATCTTCTAGAAAAGCTTTAAAGCTTACAACGAGTTTTAAGGGCGCCCTAAACTTCCACACAAAGAGAAGAGATGTTCCTTGGATAAATGTGAATCAGGAGTCTTGGAAGAATCAGGAGCTGATGGAAATCTTGTGTCAGGAAAAAAACCACGCCAGCAAAAATGTAACCTCAGCAACCGCAGAAGGTGGTGTGTTAAACAAGCAACTTCTTAAAGTCACTGATGTCCTTTTTTGTGGGAGATGTGTCTCCCTCCACACCCTGGTGCATCCTTGATGGATCAGGCAGCACATTCCCTCTCATTCCCTTGCTTTTGCCTCCCAGCTCAGCTATTGCTTTTTGATTTTCTGACCATATCAATTAGCACAGGAAATTCTATATTTTCTTGTAAGTTTAGATGGAATCTCTAGATTTCCAAATGCTCTGGTTTATTTCTCCCTCCTTTTTTTTTGCCCGGAGTTGATGATATTTGCTTTTATGCCTTTGTTTATCAAACTTTTTGTGGGCTTTGAGTGAACCTTTCTCGATCCCACGTTGGAAACCTCATCAACCTTTAGCAAGTTTGGGTGGTGGTGTTGTTTTTGTTGTTATTGTTGTTATCTCTGAATTCTATCAGCCTTTCTTTCCCCAGCTTGTGGAATTCAGCTGCAGTTTATTTGGTTTTATTTCCTGTGGTAAACGTGTCAGCCCAATATTCCAATTTCCTCCTGCCTGTAAAACCTGGTGCCTTTTGGAGCAGCAGGTGTCGCAACCCCTGAAATGTGTGATATCGGAGGGCTGGATGAAATATCCCACCGAAAATCGTTCAAGTGGTTGTTTCTCTGGGTGAAAATTTATGGAATGCACCCCGTGGAAGGCTGGAATGGAAGTGCTGGAATCATATAACTTAATAAAAGGATGACGGGGTTTTGTGTGAAATACAGGTGGTGTTTCCCATGAGCCGTTTAAAACCCAACTGGGGTCATAAATACAAAGAGCTTGACTTAAGGACACATTTTCTGAAGACCTCTCCAAGCACTGCTGAGCTTTTCCCGGGAGTTCAGCATTTCAAAGGTTCTATGGAGCAGAGATTTCTTTTTTAAAAGTGCTCTGAAGGTCAAACTCCTTCTCATCTCATCCTATCAGTACCTCATTTGGGCTGTGGGCAGTGGCACGAATCAATCACTGCAGCTTGCCGGCTCCGTCTTCCCTTTAGGATTTTGGAACGCTACGTCCAAGACCAGATTCCGGGGGCGACGGTCGTGGTGGAATCCATCGGAGCACGGAGGTTTGGGGATGGATATTCCGAGGAGGATTACACCAAGTCCGACCTCATGGTCTACGCCATCGACCCGCAAACCAACAGAGCCATCATGAGGAACGAACTTTTCAAGTGAGTATTTAATTTGTTACTCTCCCTCTATTTCCATGGACTGTTTGGGAATCTGTTGCTCTTTTAGAAACTGGTTCAGCATAACGGGAATAGGAAAATCCACTGAAGCAGCTGCTGCATGGATATCCCCTATGGATGGCTTGGGAATTTGCCACGTCCTAGTTCAGCCCAGTGCCTCAGGCTAAATTGTCCCAATGCACATGATTCAGACATGGCTTGAAATAAGTTTTGTCCACCCTGTGGAGGAGCTTCCAGCTGGAATTCCTCCAAGGAATTTCCTTCCTGTGTACCAAAAGTCCTATGTGATCTCCAGGCTTTGATGTTGCAGTGTTGACCTTCGGGCTTCCCACAGTTTCTGTTTGGAGCATGAGTCTTTTCTTCTTTTCTTTGGGAACGGAGAGGGGAGGGGAGGGGANGGTTTGCACCTTGTATAAAACACAGACAGTGGAGCATGACCCAGTGTACACCTCCACACAGGAGATCAGGCTCTTCAAAATGCAAATCAGGCTCTACTTCTAAAGACAAAAACCCTTTTTTGGGTTTTTTTTACATGTGTTTCACCTTGGTTTTTATCTCGGTGAGAACCCCACCAGGCTCTTCCTGTGCTGAGCACGTCCTCAGCAGCCTGGCAGGAAAATGCTGCAAACCACTGCAGGGAAATGGGGTTGGAAAAGGGGGAAAAGAGCTTCTTCTCCCAAGCTCCTGGTGGAGTGCAGATGAACCACAGCGGAGGAAAGCTCTGCAGATATTCAGAGTTCAGAGGCTGGGAAAGATCACTGGGATCAGTCTGAGCAAGTTTGGGAACTCCCCAAAGTAGTTCTGCTTGGAACTTACCTGCCAGCAAAGCAACTGCACCAGAAAATCCAATCAGCTACAGCCTGGGTGTTGTTATTGCAGGGTAATTCCCTGTCAAAAATTAGGCCTTTGGTCTCTTATTTTTAATTTGTCCAGGCTCAGTTTTATTATAATTTTGGGTGATAAATTAAAGCATCCATTGGTGCTTTTAATTTCTGGGTCCCACCAAGGTCTAGGCTCATGATCACATCATCCTCTGTATTCCTGAGAAGTTCTGCTCTGGGCTATGTTTTAATTCTTTTCATCACCTGAAGTTTTCTCCGAACTCTCTCCAGTCTTCCAGCATCATTTATCTGAACTAGGAACATAAAAAACCCGAATATTTTATATAAAAATGCTATATAAACTATAGCTAATAGGAATTACAGCTTTCAGAGGGGTGGCAATAGAGCCTCCTTCCTTCTCCTGGCATTTGTTTTTAGGTGTCCCCATGGTCATTTGGTCTTTTCAGGTCTCAGTGATGCTCTGGGTGTTTCTGGTCACTTGTCCACTATTGGTCATTCCCAGAATGGAGTCACTGTGATCTTTTCCCATTTTTATTCAAGATTCTGACACTCTCCCTCTGATTCTCCTCCCTTTGGAAAGCTCTCAGTAAATCCACTATTATCAGGATACAAAAATCAGCTGTTATCTGAACATGGAGGCAGTTGGCTCTTTGAATTCCAGGAAAAATAAACTTTTCCCTTTGCAGACTCTCTTCATGGCCAGAAAAACGTTCTTGTCTTCATTTTGGCACCCTTTGAAAATATTGGAATGTCTTTTTAGGGATGTTCAGATGTCCAGTGAAGTACCCAGAGCAGAATATAGTTAAGGTGGCTTAAAAATCAGATTTTCCAACAGGAAGGGAAGGGGGAATCATCTGAGAAACAACCTCATTAAAATGCTCCCTGTGCCTGCACACTCAGCTTTTTAGGGGCTTTTTTTCTTCTCTTCAAAAGCTCTTAAATATTTAAATCTTAAATATTTAAATCCCAGGGAATGCCTCCCTGGCTTTAGGGTAGAGGTGAACGAGTGTCAGCTCACTGAAGTAAGGAGACAGAGTTTTGCAGCTGGAGTTCCCAAGTTTTCACTGGAAAGTAGGAGAACCTCAGGAGATTTGGGCCAGGGGTGTACCCAAACCTACAAAGATTTTAACCTCCTAAAAAGATAAAGCTGGGAGTTTGACTCCTGGGAGTTTGATTGCAGAGGGATGGCTCGGGGTTCTTCCTGCCACGGTCACAGGACACTTCAGAAGTGGTTGTCCCCTCACTGGGAAGCCACGAGCCCCAGCCACCCTTGTGGCAGCCAGGAATCTGCTCTGGATCTGACAGAAAAGGGATCAATGGGAGAAAGGATCATTTCATAAACTGGATGTGATGGGAGAAAGGTGAATAAGTCCGAAAGGAACAGAACTTCCTGGTTTAAATGTTTAATTACCGATAAGGAAGGTAAATTCCCGCAGGTGATTTTCCAGGTGTTCAACAATTCCATGATGCATCCAGGACCAAGAGCACAGCGTTAGTGACTTCTGCCAGCTAGGATTTTCACACAGCTCACCAGATGTTTGTATTGGAAGATACCCGGGGTTTTTCCGGAATGGGCTTTTTTGGGAACACCCTGCTGTGTTCCTGCTTCTAAAACAGAGTGGAGGCTCTGATTTAACAGAATTTCTTGTGAACCTGTCACTGTTTGAAAACAATTATTTGTGAAGGTCGAATGCAGGGGGAATTGAGGATGGAGTGGAGCAGCAGGTGGAGAACTGCAGGGGTACAGGCAGGAGTCGGGGATCCGAACCCAAAGCAGCTGGAGCTGGGAGAAGAAGGTGGGCACAGCAGCTCAGCCCAGCGGCAGCTGAACAGAGTCACATTTGTCACCATGAGAGGCAAACCCCACTGAACCAAAGCGTGAGGCTCCCGTAATCCATAATATTAATCCCACAATAATTTCAGGAAAATGTCTGGCTGGAAAACAAAGGCATGATTTAGAGGTCATGGATGTAGCAGCCACTGCCAGGGGGTGAAAGCCATGTGTCTCTCAAGACATGCAGAATTTTCCCTGTCCTGTGCTTTGTAGGACTGACACACAACGAGAGATCCATGTTTTTCCTTAAGACTGTTAGGATTGATTACCTGGAGTTTTTATTAATCAGGGATCCCATAAAACAGAATCATTGAGGTTGGAAAGAACCTCTGAGCTCATCAGGTCCAGCCCTTAACCCAGCACTTCTAAGCCCACCACTAAACTGTGTCCTCACATCCACACATTTATGGAAGACCTCCAGGGATGGGCACTCCAAAGCTCCCTGGGCAGCCCCTGCCAAGGCCTGAGCACCCTTTCCATGGAGAAATTCCTGCTGCTGTCCAACCTGAGCCTGCCCTGGCCCAGCCTGAGGCCGTTTCCCCTTGTCCTGTCCCTGTTCCCTGGGAGCAGAGCCCGACCCCCCCCGGCTGCCCCCTCCTGTCAGGGAGTTGTGCAGAGCCACAAGGTCCCCCCTGAGCCTCCTTTTCTCCAGGCTGAGCCCCTTTCCCAGCTCCCTCAGCTGCTCCTCATCCAGTTTTTGCTCCAAATCTGTTTGATTACACCCCAAAAATGGATCTGAATAGTACCTGTACTTTACTATTTCCTCCCTCTCCCACAAACCCCTAAAAGACTCAGAGGCCACTCAGATAATTTCCCAGACTGAAACGTTCAGCCTCCTTTCCTATCTTTTCTAGGGAAGAGGCTTTGATTTATTGGAGCATAAAAACCAGTTGAATCCAGCAAATTCCTCCTGCATAAATTAAGTGGAAAACGTCCCCCGTTAAAAAGAAACTGTGTGAAGCTCCTGCACAACGTGTCAGGTTCCATCACGGAGTAAATGCTCACGGCTGAGTTACGAACCTTTTAAAAAGGGTTTGTCGGGAAAATGCCGGCGGAATTTCAACAGAGAGATGGTTAAAATCATCCAGGGATTTAATGCCGTCCTGCTGGGAAGGCTTTTGCCAGCTCAGAGGATGTGGGACATGCACCAGTGACATCTAGTGAGCAGCAAAAGAATGTTTATATTCAGTTTATGCCCTCATTTAGGTTGGAAAAGGGATTTTTTCTCAAGTACCGAGGAAATGGTTTGTGGAAGATGTCAGGAATGGGAATTATTCTTCCAGACACCTTTGTGAGGGTGGGAGTGAGCATCCTCTTCGCCCTCAGTATCATGGAACCAGCTCAAATTCATCGTTCAGGATGAGCTGTTCTGCTTGTGACGAGATCCAGGTCATCCACTGCACACCCAGAGCAGAGTGGATTCTCCCCAGAATTCCAAAAAAAATAAAACAGGGACAAGAAATGCTATGAGGATTTATCAGGAAATCAATCTGAGGGGAAGTCATTTGTAAGAAATTACCACCCTTGAGGAAATGGTCTTTGAGGAGTGGAATTTCTGACTCGTGATCAGAGTAAGGAAATCAAAGCTATCTCAGACTTTCTTTGCACATTCAGAGTTTTTACACAAAAATACGGAATTTTTTTTTTTTGGTCATTTTTTATTTGAAGTTTTCTGGAGGTTTTTTTCCCCTCATCTTTCTCCAGGAGAACACCTGCATATGCAAGGATCTGGAATTCTGCTCTAGCTCCCAGATTTTAGGATCCTCCAGCCTAACACATCTCCTGCTTTGGTCTTTAGAGGTGGGCAGCTTGTGAGACACTCAATCCTCACTTCTGGAGTGATCCAAGGATTTTATTTTCCTTCAGAAGTTAAAGCCTTGGCCAATGTATTTTTTTGTCCAGACAGCCAAAGAATTTCCCTAAGGAGCTGAGCAAATCCTCAAAAAATTGCCTGATGTTAGGGTAACAGCAATCATAGAATCATTAAGGGTGGAAAAGACATCTGAGGTCATCGAATCCAACATTCCCCCAGCACCGCCAAGGCCACCGCTGACCCATGTCCCCAAGTGCCCCATCCACAGGTGTTTTGAACACTTCCAGGGATGGTGACTCCACCACTGCCCTGGGCAAGACCAAGGTGATCTTGAGGGCAGAGTGATCCTTAGGGATGTGTCCAGGAAGGGTTGATTGATCCTCGGGATCAGAGCAGAGAAGGAAAAGCACAAAGTGATGCCACCAAGGACTCTGTGCCCCTGGAAATCAGGGTGAGCTCAGCTGAGCCCTCCTTTTCAGTGTTTAAACTGCATCCTGGTGTTAAGTACATGGGAGCTGTCCCTGGCACCGGGATTACAGGGAATTGTCACTATTCCAAAGCCCACAAAGATGACGACGTATGTGCTTTATTGGGCTATTAACCCGCCATAATTAAAACTCTCTTGGCCCTAATAGTGGGGTGTTCTTGTGCCGTTGAAGGTTCCTGGATGGCAAACTGCTGGATATCAACAAGGAGTTCCAGCCCTACCTGGGCCAGGGCGGGCGAATCCTGGAGATCCGCACGCCGGACGTGGTGGCCAACGTGAAGAAGCAGGCGCAGGCCGTGGGCTACACGGAGGGGGCACTGCTGGCCCTGGCTGTCATCATCATCCTGTGCTGCATGCCAGCCATCCTCATCGTCATGGTCAGCTACAAGCAGTGAGTACCCTCCTCCTCCTCCTCCTCCTCCTCTCCCAGGGGTTGTAACCTTGTAGGAGAGATGCTGAATTTCACAGCAGAGCCGCTTCAACGATTATCCGTCATCGCGAGGTTAATTTCTATTTATTATTGCCGATTTCTATGGTATTTTGTATGCATTAGCTGTATTTCTATTATATAAATTAGCTTCTGGGTTTAATCCCCTTCTCACCACAAGGGTTGCTCAATGCTTGGCCTGATGAACACGAACACAGAAAATCCACAGGAAGTGCGTCCTGGACTTCCCAACCAGGCGCAGGATTTTTGTGCCAAAACACCAGCTCAGAATCCAGGTGTTTGACACAAAAGTGAGGATTCAAAGCTGAATTCCATGCCAAAAAGAAAAAAAAAATAGAGGAAAAAGGTGCTGTTTCAAGAAATGAATCAAAAATCAAATTAGAGCATCCCAATGTTTTTGCTTAAATCCTAAAATATTTTTTCCTGAGCTTCTTAAATGCAAATGTTTCCTGGAGAGTTGGTTTTCTGCTGTTTTAGGGCAACATCAGGGGTTTTTTTTGATATTTTGTCTTGCCTCTTATACACTGAAGAGGGTCAAGTAATTGGCTGATGAATGAATTCAAATCAACCTCTCCAACAAGTTCCTCTCAGCTGAAATTTTCAGGTCCACTCATATTTAAAATCAGTGCATTTGGACTTAATGGCTCCATATCTATCTATCTATTTATTTATTTATTCATAATTTTTTTCTCTAATTAAAGATAATATTAATAAATTTCCGTATCCATTGTATTCCTAGTCATAGATTTATAAATCCATTTATTCACAGATTTATTCTTTAATTCATGATTATATTCATATCCCCATTTCCCCAGTTTGGCTCAAGGGAAAAATGCCATTTAAAGAAGTTTGGAAGAGCTTGACCAACTTCTGCACCATTGGAAAGGCAGATCATTCCCAAACTGCTCTTCCTCTCCCAGAAATCTATGGAAAATTTGCTTCCATCAGCCCGTTCATCCTGCAATTCCTTGGTGGCTGTTATCTGAATTGCAGATTCCTTAAAGAAATGGAACAGCCCCGTTTTTCCTTGGCATCTGTTAGATTATCCAAACATCATCAATCTCTTTTAGGAGCTCTCAGGAATCTGCCTAAATTCATTTCATCCAAAAATCCCATTTTTCCCATCTAGAAATCTGACTTGGAGTGGGATTTATGGCAGCCCATTGTGAATCAATTGTATTTTTATGGAGAGTGCCAAAGAAAATGGAAGGAATTTTAGAGTTAAATTAAAATCCTGAGCCTTATGGTTTGTTTTTGCATTCCAGCCTTTTTCACTCCTTTTCCAAAGGAATCTCAGTGTTTTTCCTAAAATATTTCCTTAGTAAAAAAAATCTAAAAATTATTCCTTTGAAATCCAGTATCCAGCACAACCCTGCAAGGTACTTATAAATTATTTATTATTTCCCGATCACAAAAGAATGGCATCTTCTAAATAAGAACCAAAAATAATACTCCTCTGCTATTAAAAATATTTCCTATACATTTTTGAAAGGTGCTAAAATGGGAAAATATAAAGAAAATAACAATTATATTCTTTATATTGTTATATATAAAATAACTAAATATAAAGAAACCAGAAAAAAAATGCACCTGCTTAAGAAAGAACAGGAGAAATATTCATGTTTTCATGTCTTGTTTTCTTTCCCTGCTGTAATTCGTATTTCTGCTGACTACAGAATTGTTTCCAGGGGATCAAAAGTAGCAGCCAAACGCTGTTCAGCTCTGGAAGTTCTGATTCTTTAAACAAGTCATTAATTCCGGAATTTGATGTGTGGAATAATTAAGTAGCCTGTAGTTTATTACTCCTGTTAGAGTCACTGTTATGGGCAGTTGTTGGCAGCAGAATTTATTTAACCTTCCTTTTTATCTCTTTTTTTTTGCAACCAAACAGATTCAAAGAGTAAGTATTCATTTCCAGCTTTGTTTCTTCCAGCTTCCATAGGAGTACTGACAAATTTTATTCTCAAAATATATTAAATATAGGGGTTTCTTTTTTAAATTCCTATACTCCAACTTGCTCCTGAACTCTTGGTGTGATGAGTTTAAAAATGATTTATTTTTGTGGCCACTCGGTGTCATTGGGATAGATCAGTCACATCACCCTGGTGGTGCTCCCCACACAAGGAGCTTTGTTGTCTGGACAGAGAACAGAAATTTATTCCACAGGGATTTTATTCCATATTAAAAAAAAAAACAAAAAAAACCCAAAAAAAGCATTCTTTTCAGGAAAAACCATTCATTGAACAGAAATTTCCCAGCCAACTCCATTAAGAAAAGGAGTTGTGAGTGGACAAGGGGGAGTGGCATCAAACTGAAAGAGAGTAGGTTTGGATGGGATCTTGGGAAGGAATTGTTCCCTGGGAGGGTGGGCAGGCCCTGGCACAGGGTGCCCAGAGCAGCTGTGGCTGCCCCTGGATCCCTGGCAGTGCCCAAGGCCAGGCTGGACACTGGGGCTTGGAGCAGCCTGGGACAGTGGAAGGTGTCCCTGCCCATGGCAGGGGTGGCACTGGAGGGGCTTTGAGGTCCCTTCCAACCCAAACCATTCTGGGAACTGGGAAGCTCTGGGATTCCAGCAAAACAGAACAACAGGGAGCTGAAAAATCCAGGAAAAGGTGATCAGGTTACTACTTCGATGAAGACAAAATCCAGGGATATTTATAAACCACAGGGCAAGAACATAGAAAACTTCACGTTTTGGCTTTACTGGGGGGGTGTTTTGGGGTGTTCCTGATGAGGGTTTCTCCTTCCTCCCGTGGCTCTCCAAAGGCGCCAGGCTGAGTGTGCCAAGACTGCGAGGATCCAGATGGCTCTGCCAGCAGGAAAACCAGCCGGAGCTGCGGCCAACAACCTCTATGAGGAGCTTGGAGACAGCACCATGTGAGTATTCCTTGAGATCCATCCAGAAAAGCACTGCCCAGGGCAGCCTGGGATAGTGGGAGGTGTCCCTGCTCATGGCAGAGGGTGGAATGAGATGGGCTTTAAGGTCCCTCCCAATCCAAACTGTTCTGGGATTCTATGAAATCGCTTCATGCAGTCTCTGTGCAAAAGACTTTCCTTCATTCTCCAGCTGCTTGGGCTTCTCCAACATCCAGAAAAGAAATAGGCTGACCCTGGATGGAGGGAAAAACCCAATTTAGTCTTCTTGTAGTGCATGGGGGAACCCGTAACAGGCTTTAAGTGGGTAAAAAGGTCTCACCAGATGGTTTTCCTAAGAGCAAGATCCTACAGCAGGTCATTGCTGCCAAGCTTGGATTCCATGGCACATCCAGGCCAGCACTCCATATTTTCCAAAGCTGTCGAGTAAACACATCCAATAAAATTCATTATTATCCATTGCACACATCTGAAATGATAATTCCCTGAAAATTGCTGCCCCAAATTCCCCATTTCCTGGAGAAAGAAGTGTTCGGTTTGTTGTGGGGGGGGGGTTTGTTCTAAATTTAAACCTGTTTAAATATTGAAATTAAAGGAACTATCAAAGCAGAGAAAACCCTGGCAGCTCAATAAATGCATCTTTTACCTCTTACATGCTCATAAAACAATAATCTTGCAAGGCTGCCTCCCTTTTCATGCCTCTGTAAACCTGAAGTTGATGGACTCCAACAACAATTTAACTCACAGAAGGGAAATATTCCAGCCAATTATTATTTGTCTGATACTGGGGGGGGGGGGGGGGGGTGTGGGTACAGGTGCTG
>VXAD01005719.1:129161-156305 GCA_013399195.1 Dicrurus megarhynchus
TGTTGTTAATAATCTTTGCCACACTTCAGCTCTGTTTATACTTGGGCTGAAGAGCCCAGCTTTAATAATATTTGGAGCAGGTAGGGAATGAATGGGTGGTGGAAACGAGGATTGCTCCGTTTTCAACCCTTATTCATTTTGCCCAGAAAGTTGAAATTTTCCAGCTGCTGTGATGGAGTTTATAAAATGTCACAGGGCCATGAGTGAGCTTGAACTCTTGGACAACTGGGTGCAGTCTCTGCGTGTGGAATAATTCCAGGGCTTGAGCTTTTCTGGGTAAATAAGGGACTAAAAAATGCTGGGAGCAGGAATAGCTTCTCCCAAGGGCGGAATTTTTGCCTTTTGCCTTTGTCAAGTTCTGCTTGGGCAGGAAGGGAGGAAAAATGTGTGGAATAAAGTTTTTTGGAATGGGAACACTTCTGTTTGTGAGTCACATCTATGCCCTTATGCAGGGGGATGCCTGCTGGATAAAATTCTTTTTTTTTTTTACATTAAACCGAATTTCTGCTGAAATCAACGATGTGATGCTAAACCCAGAAAAAGCCTCGTTGTGCTTTATCTGCAAAGGGTTTTTCTGGGTTTAGTACTGCCCCAAAGAGGTGCCGGTTCCCAGATCTGCAGTATTGACTTTGAGGCTTAGCTTTATGTTAATTTGGACAAAAAATAGTCTTCGTTGCACCAAAAAAGGTGCTGTAGTTGGAATATTTTCTCTCAGATGTCTTTGCATACAACCAAGGCTTATTCATCATGCTGAGGAACTGATTAAACACAAAAATCCTTCAAAGATAAATCAAAATCCATAGGATTTTAAAGAAAATAACAGCCTTCGATAAATGTAATTACAAATTAACTTTTTCTTTAAAAGTTTTCTTTCTTGCCCATTAAATATTTTACTGCAGGGCACAGGTATACCTTAGGAAATTCATATTTGGGAAAAGTCTTTTATTGCCATTTTTCATGAGTTTTAGTACAATATTCCCTGTTTTAGTTGTCCTAAGTCTGCCATCTTTCATTTGCAATGTCTTGTTTGCTTTCTTTGGTGTTTATAGCAAATGAAATGGAACAAAGCTCTTTAGTTTTAAATCTGCCTTGTCTCACCATTTTCATTTTTCCCTGTCTTTGGATCCATAGGCATCAGTAAGTAAGCTTCTTTCATTGTCTTAATATTTGTAGCTGGTAGAAATTAGTTAATTTTCCTTCCAGCGATTCCCATCCAACCTTGCAAGGTGAAGCTCATATTTTACTTGTCCATTGAGCAGGAAAGACATTTACTGGGAAGTTCCAATACTTCTGTGCTTCTTTATCCCTCTTCTTGGAAGTAGACAGAGGAAGGGTGATTGCTGAACTTGAAGGGCATTATTTCTAAAGCCAAAGGGTCAAAAAAAGCCAAATCAACACTGAGTGCATGAATAGAAGTTTGCTGGGAGTTCATGGATTTGTGGCTGGATTTAAACCTTCCTTGGGGCTGTTAATTCCAATTCCATGCAAGACCTGTAGAGTCTTTGAGTTCACAGAAACTGAGCTGGCTGGTGCTCGGCGATTGAAACGGCTCCACACAAACAGAAAAACATTGCGGGGACACCTCAGCTCTCAGAGGCCTCAGGTGGAGCAAGGAAGGAGCTGAGAGCTTTTGAAATAATCTGCTCCAGTGGCAGAAAGGTGGTGGCACCTTGCATGAGCCTTCTGCTGGAGGGGCTCCTTCAAGTTCAGAGTCGCTGCTGCTCTTGCGTCTCAGTAGGTGCAGTGCTTGGCTGACCTCAAAGTTGGCTGCTTCAGAATTCAGAGTCACTTTATAGCTCGGGGGCCCAGCACAGGGAGGACCTGGAGCTGCTGGAGAGAGCCCAGAGGAGGCTCCAGGAAAATCAGAGGGATGGAACAGCTCTGCTGGGAGGAAAGGCTGGGAGAGCTGGGATTGTTCAGCCTGGAGAGGAGAAGCTTTGGGGTGACCTCACTGTGGCCTTTCAGTGCCTGAAGGAGCTGCAGGAAACATGGAGAGAGACTTGGGACAAGGGATGGAGGGACAGGACACAGGGAATGGCTTCCCAGTGCCAGAGGGCAGGGATGGATGGGATATTGGGAAGGAATTGTTCCCTGGGAGGGTGGGCAGGCCCTGGCACAGGGTGCCCAGAGCAGCTGGGGCTGCCCCTGGATCCCTGGCAGTGCCCAAGGCCAGGCTGGACATTGGGGCTTGGAGCAGCCTGGGACAGTGGAAGGTGTCCCTGCCCATGGCAGAGGATTGGAGCTAGGTCATCTTTAAGGTCCTTTCCGGTCCAAACCCTGCTGGGATTCTCTAATTAGTGTGAAGTTAATTATTTGTATTCATTCTGCCCAGAGGAAGCCTTAGGCACACTCAGCTCTGGCAAACTGCAGTGCCTGGGGCGAGTTTATTGACTTCATGGAGCTGGGTGTTTTTTTGCAAATGGGAGAATGATCCCTGGATTCTCTGCAGGGATTCCAGTCCTCCTGTCTCCCTGGACCATTAGGAAGCTGGGGGTTCCCTGCCTGGGTGGTCCCCTGATCAAAACAGGAGACAAAAGTCAAGAAACAAGTGGTTTGTTACTAAATGCAGACCCTCAGGGGCCTTTTACATCTTAAATAACTTAGAGGAAAATTAAAATCTCTTAATTAACTCCTTCTAGGTATTTAAATTTCTCTTCCAGTTTTGCTAGGGAATATTTAACCACCAGAGGTTAATTTTTCATTAATTTGGATTTAGTTATATTTTCTGAGCTATGAAACAACACCAACAAAACCCACGGAACGATGTGACCAAGAGGTCTAAAACTTCTATCTTCCAACATTCACAGAATCATGGAAATCTCCATTTTTTTTCCTATTCCTTTACCGAAATTCAGATTTTGGTAGAGACGAGGCCTAGAATTTTTAACTCAGAACTTGTGCGAAAATCCTGGACGTCTCTAAGTCACTGAAACCAGTCTTAAATGCTACTTTAATTTGTGCAGGTAGATGAGATTGCTATTCATGCTGTACTTCAGCTCTGCCTGACACAGGCCCAAATCTTAAATTTCTCACTGTTTGAGAGAAAAATAAATTTAATTCCAGCCTGAGGAGAGCATTATTTAAAACAGGCCTCGCAGGGCACTTTTCTAGCAGGCACTTAGGGGCTATTCATTTTAAAATACTGTTTTATTTTCAAATCTGCTCAGAAGGTTGTGGTGTTAAAAGTTAAAAGTAAAGGGGGTAAGTTAATGAGGGACTGGGAGGTGACAGGTGAAGTCCAGAAAGTGGTGACACCTCCTGCTTTTGGTGTGGAAATTCGATGTAACCCAACCACAGGGGCTTTTCACTGGGTTCAGCGTGGTGAAGAGATGAAATTCAGACACACAAGAGATGCAGTTCATCCACATATTGATATTTCTGTGATGTTTTGTGTCTCTGGGTGGATAGGGTGCATTATTAACTGATAATTTTGAACTCTAAGAGGATTTTTTAAGGAGACGTGAATTTATTTTTGAACTCACCAAGTAGCTACGCAGCTTCAAATTAAAACAAGCAGCAGCTTGTTTTAATTTTTCTTCCTTCCCCCTTAAAGAAGATGCAAAAGTAAATGTCTTGCCCAGTAGTAGATGTGCTCCTTCTGTTGGTTGTAGCTCGCTAGAAGTGATTTAATGGCTCTGCTTCATGTCATAAGTTCTTTTTTTCTCTCTCTCATAAGTACCTATGTCCATGCATGTTTCCTCACATGTGGTTATCTTCTTTTCTTTCAAGTCTTTTTCTTCTCTACCATTTCCAACAAAGCAGGGGAAAAAAGTCAGTCTTAGAAGAAGGAGACCGACAGAGAGTTATAAGCAGCTTTGCTTCCCGTGCCATAGAGGCCCACAAGCAATCCAATATCAATGGATCCCTGAACAATAACCTCCCCAAATCCTCCAGTAACATCACTTTTTTGTCCGATGAGAACCCGCTAAGGACCCGAAACCCGTTGTACATGGAAGGTCCCCCTCCCAGCCCCGCTGCCGCGGGGTTCCTGTGGAAGAGGAACGATGCTTTAGATACTCTTTCTCCTTCAAGACTGGTCTGGAGAGAGGCGTCTTTGGGGGGCAGCTACCGGGCGTGGACAGTGCCCACTCACCTGACCAGGAGACACACGCAGGGGTCCCTGGGTAGGCCGGTTATCATGGACCCCATCCAGTGGCAGCAGCAGAGACTCATGGCCAAGGAGGAAGGAGCTGAAAATCCGGGTAGCAGTGACGATGTCAGCAGTCCACTCTTCCAAAAGATCAGTAGCCCCAAGCTGACTGTGAAGGAGAAGGCGAGGCAGTTCGAGGCGCTGCAGGAAATGAAGCAAGTGAGGTCTCCCGAGGTGAAATCCACGCGGTCGCCCACACACAGCGCCAGTGTCCAGGAGGGAGAGAACGCGCCAGAGCAGTCTCCCAAAAGTGTGGTGGCTTCTCCCTGCCTTTGCTCCTCCCCTGTGTCCTCTCCAATGCCTTGTGCTGAAGGAGTTGAAGTGGAGGCCGCCATGGTCCCTGCTGTAATCGTCACTCACCACGACGACCCTGCAGAACATTCTCCTCCACCGACTCGCAAACCAACTCCTCCATCTTCTAGGATAAAGAAACCACTTTGCCAAAGTTTTCTAGCTCCTCAGACCAAAGAAGTTGTAGAAAGCATTCCAGAGCCACCTAAAATTCCCCCACCCCCACCTCCACAGCTGCCACCACCACTGCCACCACCACCTCCATCCCCTCCTCTGTTGCCACCACATCCTCCACCTCCACCTCCACCTGCAGTTTCTCTTCCTTCTTCTTCTTCTTCTACTTCTTCTTCTTCTTCTTCTTCTCCCTCTCCATCTCTTCTTAGCACGCAGCTCCTGTCCCCTGCCAAGCATTCCAAATTCCCTGCCAAACAGCCAGCTGTCCCTGCCCCGGCTGCAGTGCCAGAGGCTCCTCCCCGCAGGGAGCTCAAAGGAATTCTTAAAAACATTCAGAATTTGGCCGCTATCGAGAAGTCGGTGGCCAACATGTACAGCCAAATAGACAAGAACCACCTGTTGCCCAAGCACGTCCCCAAGCTCAAACCGGCCCCGAGCCCGGAGCTCCCGACTCCAGAAGCCGCGGCCGAGCACAACCAGCAGAACGGGAGCTTGAGCTGTGTTGTGGAGGAGCTGGAGAAACACTTCCCCTCACAGTCGACAGCTCTGTAATGCTCATGGGGGGATGTTCCCTGCTTTTTTTGAGTGGGAGGACTCTAATGCAGCACACGGTATCTGCCTCAGACTCTCCAGAAACCCCGACTTTTCCCCCTTTTTCTGCTGTACACCACAACTTCCCAACTCCCGATCCTAAATGGAGAGACGTTGTCTTTGCCGTTCGCTCGGAAATTTGTGATGTAAAATATAACTCTCCAGGCTGTTCTCTCAGAACTACATCTTGCTGGTTCTTAGTCTGTTTACTGGAAATTCTTGGGGGAAAATGTCCATTTTTACCCAAAGCTGGGGCATAGATGGCAGTGGGCTTGATACTTCTTTAAGCAGCCTTCACTGTAGGTAACATCAGTAAGATTTTCCTGTAGCTGTGATTGGAATCTCTTGCTTTGCCCATAAGATGCCCCACCTGGAAGGAATCTTCTGCCACATATTGGGTGTCAAAGCAAGGAAGGCCTGGGAGCAGCAGGCTCAGCTTCGGTGAGCCGAGTTATTGGGTGGGCCTTGAGCAACCTGGGATGGTGGCCCTGCCCATGGGATGAGCTTTAAGGTCCCTTCCAAGCCAGGCATTCCATAATTCTATACTGCATCTCCCTATTCTGGGGGCTCTGCTCTGCTGATGTTTTCTGGCAGCTCAATTCCTATGTCCAGTGAGAAGAAGGGTTTGCTCTTGGTTTCTCAGCAAACATGGCTGTGTCCCCACTCCTGTTCTTCTTCTTCTGCCTTCCTTTGCATTTCTTTTTTTTATATTGTAACTGCATGTGAAAAGTTTTTATTTTGTAAATTCCTTTCATGTACAAAGCGTTTGTTGTTTGTTTTTTATGATTTTGCATGTGCGTGTTGTTGCTGTCTCTCTTTAATTTCCATGCTGGACTGTCACGAGCTGAAACATCTCAATTAAATTGTAATAAAGTCACTCGGATTAGTGTTACCAGGTGAAGGTTTTCCAAGGGCTTGTAAAAATCCACGTAATGTGGATTTACTTACCAGCTTTTTTTCCTCACAGCCATCTAAATCAGATCTTTACATTGCATATGTCAATTAGAAATGTTTATGTAAAGTAAATTAGCTTGTCCTTTGAAAAAATGGTAAGTAAAGGAAGTTTGGGCATTTAAATGTTTGGTTCAACTTGCAAGTTTCCTTTCAGTCCTTTGCCAAAATCTAAAAAGTTTAAGATGACAACTTTGAAAAACCATATTGGGAAGGGCAGATATTCCCTAATGAAGCAAAACTAAAACGCCAGTTCAGTATTAACCTTGTAATTCTGAGCAAAAAGGTAATGAATTCTTTATCAGACTCAACATTTCCATGGTGCTTGGCTTTTTCTCTTTTCTCCTGGTTTTTTTTCTTTGAAGCCTGCAGTTAGGACATGTGTGGATGCTTCAGTCAGAAGCTGCTCAAGGTAGTTCCTCATTCTTTGTCCCAGTGCCAAACTCCATGAACTTCATCCCACAAGTTCTACTGATCCATTAGAATTTTCCTTTACTTAAAACCCTTGTTGAGATAGGCTGTAGGATCAAGGTAGGTGTAGGAGTAGCTAAATGCATGAGGGGAGGGATTATCCATCCTATTTTTGCTGTAACAGAATCTGTGTCATTTATGGGATGTGCACATTTTTGATGCTCAGTTCTCTGAGGGTGGCATGACTGCAATGTTTTAATCAATTTCCCAAAGCTCAGCACCTGTTAGGTAGAGAATTGTTAGGATTGAAGAGCCCGAGTGGGAATATGACTTAAATGTTCCCCTCTGTGTCCCAGCCATGGTCCTGACAAGGGGACAGTGGGAAGAGGGCAGAGATCGGCATGAAAAATTTTTGGGCTGCTTATGTTCAGAGCGGATCAACCCCAAAGACAGAAGTTAAAATTTAAGTACCCAAGTCCCACATTAGAGCTTGTAAAGAGCTGCTGTTGTGCAGATCTTTACATCCCCAGTGAAATAGGACACAAATAGGACGTGATTTTGTGGTCTGCCAGGTCACACAGCAAAAGTGGAGGTGTTGAGTCATTCACAATTAATTTGGGATATTCCTTAAGAAGAAAGAGTGGACATCACACAGAAGCTCCACTTTAAATATTTAATTTCATAGTTTCAGAAGAGTCTGGAAGGGGTTCATGGCAATCAGCTCTTTACTGATGGGAAACATTTACTTTCTCATTCTGGAAATCTTGATGAAGTTGAAAACTTTACAAAACTGGATTCATTTTGTCTGGATATAACGCAATCTTTGTTCTCCTGCTGGCTTTTTTAATAGTCTTTGTTAACAAAATGAATTTTATTAGACTGGGAAAGAAGAAAGAGGCTGTACCAGGGAAGTTCTGTCCCACTGAGATGTCTGGGTGCAAAAGAGGAGGAGTTTAGATGAGATGGTAGGAAGGAACTGTTGAGGGTGGGCAGGCTCTGGCACAGGGTGCCCAGAGCAGCTGTGGCTGCCCCTGGATCCCTGGCAGTGCCCAAGGCCAGGCTGGACACTGGGGCTTGGAGCAGCCTGGGATAGTGGAAGGTGAGTGGAGGTGGAAGGGGATGAGCTTTAAGGTCCTTTCCAACCCAAACCATTCCATGATCCCATGGTACTGCAGTTCTGCAGTGCTGTGAAGGATCAGATCCAATACAGGAGTTGTTAGCAAGTTGAGCATCTGTAATAATTTATATTTAGATAAAATTTACCCCTCTCGGGTTATCTGATTTGGTCAATTGGGGTCTGATGTGACCCTCAATATATCTCTCATCCTTTCATCATCAGCTTGACGGGGCCAAGTCCTGAGCAGGAGCAGAGATGGCATCAGTGGAGAGCTCTTCCATGCAAAGCTGGAATTTAATCATGGTGTTATCATTACTCATCTTCCTTCCCAATTTGTTCTCTGCTCCAGCTCTGAACTGAAGGAAATCTCCATTTTAGGAGCCAGGGCAAACTGATCAGTAGTTGCTCCCTCTGAAGAGTATCTGTAGTATGTGGGATTTCTGATCATTTTGCTTTAAATATGAAAACAGATCTAAGTTGTGGAAGAGCAAACACCTGCTGGGGTGCCAGGAATTGGGGAAATGCTGCTTTAGGCAGATCCCAGTCCCTTTAACCTCTTCTAGCAGTGAAAGGTCGGCACATCCTGTGCATGTGAGTTCATTCTGCCTTTGCCTCTCCCCTCAAGTACCAGCTCTGTGTTCTGGCTGTCCTGTTACCCCACATCCTCACAGGCTCCGTGGCTTCGCTTCCCATTCCGCAGGGAAGATTTCCCTCTGACCGACTGCAGCGACGTCTGGCTGAGAACCTTTCCCAGAAAAAATCCCTCCCTCTGTGGAGAGCTTTAATTCCTTCCTGGAAACAAATGATGTTCTTCTGACCTTTGTCTGTGTGCCAGAATAGATCCTTGTGCTGCATTGAGTGAATGGGTATTTTATGTCTTTTGGGGACTTTTTTTTCCTTCTAATCATGGCCACACAAAACTATTCGAGAAGTATCAGCAAAACTCAGCATGGTGCTATTTTTATGAAAGTTGAATTCCAAATTTAATTAGAATTACTCATATTAACGCTTTTAATCTGCAATATAGTGCAATTAAGAGTAATAGGCTTCCTTCTCCTCAGACCTCCTCTATCCGAAGATTGTTGTAGGCAGTATGGAAACTAAATCCAGCATTCCTCGAGTGGGCTTTGAAAAGTCAGATCATCTTTGGAGGATAAATCTTCATTTCAGCTGGCCATGAGGTTTATATTATATAGGCGACAGCATTAATTCAATGCTGATAATCAATTCCATGTGCTGAATGTTAATAGGAAGATTGAGAGATGAGGATATTAAAGAATTAAAAGGATTTCTCTGGTCTTTATTATTTATTTAGTGTAATTAAAGACTTCCCCATGACTGCTGGCTGTGTCCTAGGTTAAGCCTAACATAATTTTGAGCATTTACCCTTTCCTTCTTAAAAACCATAATACAAATAATCCAGACTTATCCTTAAGAAAAATTCCAAGGCCTAAATTGTTGTTCTCTAGTTTTGCTGAAGTCATTTCAATTTTCGGGCACAAAATGTGAAAATAGAAAACTTTGATAGATATAAATGCATTGGTCATGCCCAGGAATGGCTCCAAGAAAATGAATTAAACCAGCAATAAATTCCCAATAAGATCGGAAGCACAAAGCCTATGGCAAAATAACACAGCAAAAAAAAAATGGGATTTAACTCCCCCCTACTGAGCAAATGTTAGGAAAGGTGTAATTGGAATAATCATGTTGGTACAAGAAATTAGTAATACAAGCTCCAGGGCAACTCCTGATGGATGCAGAAAGTCCAGGAGTAGAAGTTGTTTCACTGCTTGAGCAGAGGTGTGAGGGAACAGGGTTCCCTCCCAATCCCCATTTCTGTGTGCTGAGTCCCTTTGGATGCGCTGGCTCTCTGGCTCTTGGGGATTGGGGATTTCTCCTCATCCCACTCACAATCTAAAGCAAGAAAAGATCCCTAAGCATCTCCAGCCTTTCCCATGCAATGATCCCTATGTCCAGAGCAAACCCAAAGAAAAACATATTTGGTGTTAGAGATATGTATTTCTTTCCATACTAATTGTATTTCTAATTACATTTTCTTTCACCTCTCTCCAGCGAGAATGGCAGTGTGCATCTTTGTGCAGGCTCACAGCATTATCCTAATTTATTTCTTTTCTTTTTCTGGCTTCTAGGCGAGGATATGCACAGCAAGAGGTAAGGCTGGTGCCCAATTACCTTTAAAATGTTAATTACACCAACGTGCTTTTGCCATGCAGCCCAAGAGTGTGGGCAGCAGGGGAGTGAGGGATTCTTCCCTTCTGCTCTGCTCTTGTGAGACCCCACCTGGAATTCTGTGCACAGTTCTGGTGTTTCCAGTGTTAAGAAGGACACGGAACTGTTGGAGCAGGTCCAGAGGACGCCACTGAGTTGCTGAGGGGACTGGAGCACCTCCCCTGTGGAGCCAGGCTGGGAGAGCTGGGGCTGCTCAGCCTGGAGAGGAGAAGGTTGTGTGGAGAGCTCACAGCTCCTTCCAGGCTCTGAAGGGATACAGGGAAGCTGGAGAGGGACCCTGCAGCAGGAACTGGAGGGACAGGACACAGGGAATGGCTTCCCAGTGCCAGAGGGCAGGGATGGATGGGACATTGGGAAGGAATTGTTCCCTGGGAGGGTGGGCAGGCCCTGGCACAGGGTGCCCAGAGCAGCTGTGGCTGCCCCTGGATCCCTGGCAGTGCCCAAGGCCAGGCTGGACATTGGGGCTTGGAGCAGCCTGGGACAGTGGAAGGTGTCCCTGCCCATGGCAGGGGGGGGATGAGCTGAGTTTTAAGGTCCCTTCCCACCCAAACCACTCTGGGATTGTGTGTTGTGGAACTCCTGGGTTCTGAGTGCTTTAGAGACCAGAAATTGAAAGTGATTCAAGAAGTTTATGAGGCGTAGATCCCCTGGGGGCTGAGATCCATTGTGGCACAAGTTCAACCTCCAGCTCAGAGATTGCTGCTTAACGGTTCCACGCCTGCTGTGTTTTCCAGTGTCACACCCAATCACCTGCTGGGCAGGGATGGGGCTCCACGGACCTTCCCTGCAGCTCGGTGAGGTCTGCTGCTCCTGCAGCATCATTTTCTCCAGCAATGAAACTCAGGGAGAAGAGTTTCCTTCAGAACAATCTCATTTAATAATTGGAAAGTTCTCCAAAATACATTTCTATCATAAAGGCTGATATTTGCTGATTTTTTTCCTCCCTTTGCAGAGCTGGTTTGTGTCTCTTAATTCAGACAGAGAATTTAGTTCCCTTGGCCTCTGGTAGAAGTTCTTGAGTTAAATATTTCAGACAATCATCACAAAAACTGGGAATTTGATTTTATATTTAGGCAAAAGAAATGGTGGACTGTAAAGGAATTTTACTGCAGCAGGTGCTCAGCGTTCTCACAGGGTATGGAAGTATCCAGCTGCCTGCCATAAAAAAACTCTAAAGGACCTGTGGTTTCAGCATTTATTACTAATCTTAGACACCAATCACCTGCACTTTAATTGTTGCTGCCTAATTAACCTCTTTCTCATTTTCTTTTGTAGCAACAGCAGTTGCTGAGACCTTCTCTTCTCAGACCAGAGGTACCACTATTTTTCATTTCTTAATTATTCTTTAAGTTTTGAAATGGCTTTTACATCATTTTCTAATGAAAACTTGTCTCTCTCAAGTAATTTTTCCCCCTGGCTCTTATACAAAAAGTAAAGTTCTAACATTGTAAGCCCAGTTATGTTATTTTAATTAAATACCTTAAATTTACTGCATCTTGGTACTTCCAAGGCCAGGTTGGACAGGGCTTGGAGCAACCTGGGATAGGGGAAGGTGGGCCTGGATGGGCTTTAAAGTCTCTCCCAAACCCCTCTGGGATCTGTGATTTTCCCCATGAGCATCTTTCAGGGGCTCGCACGGGCTTCATCCCACAGTTCCAGATTCCCAGACAGAATTATTTCATTGCTCTCCAACTGCCATCTGATTTTTCCCAGGTGTCAGCCACCTGCTGATGGATTATTGCAGCTGGAGTTGAGCTGAGCAGTTGGTGCTGGAAGCTTTAGCATCTTGCTGTGCAGTGCAATTGCAAACCTTTCTATTTCCAATCTTTTAGCCCCAAAATTGTTTCCAGAATAAGCAATAAGAGCCAATGTGAGACATCATTGCTATTTTTGTGCTACAGGATGGGGATAATTTTTGCAGTCAGAAGAAGTAATTACATCATAAGGAATAATAATACCGGTAATTACATTTGAGCCTTTTTCACACTGTTTGCATTCAATCAGTGTTTCTCTTTTCCAGGAGTTAAGTATGGAGTCTGGAATTGATCCAGGGCAGGAATACTACGGCCAGGATTACTACAGTTATGAGCATGGGTATAGTTCCATTTTTCCTCTTTATTTCTGAAAGTGCTGCTTTTCCAGGCTGGTGATGTTTATTATTCCAGCAGTTAATCGTGGGACTTCCCTTCACCTCAGGATTACTTTAATCTTTGTGTCCACAAAGGTGTGAACAGACAACAAAACTCTTTTCAGAGGTTAAGGGAGTATTTGATAACTCCCTGCTCCTTTAGGAATGTCATTATTCCCCTTGCAGAGTGCACAGTCCATCTCTCAGGCTGGCTTTACATCCTTTTTGTATGTATTTCTGCTGTCTGGGAAATTAATTTCCATCACCTCCTCCCCTCCTAAGTTCAGGAGTTTCTTTTCCCAGTTCCCAGCCAGACACTGGCCTTTTCAATTTCCCTCAAAAAACACCACCCTGCCTCATGGCCTTTTCAATTTCCCTCAAAAAACACCATCCTGCCTTGTGGCCTTCTGAATTTCCCTCAAAAAACACCATCCTGCCACGTGGCCTGTTCAATTTCCCTCAAAAAACACCATCCTGCCTCATGGCCTGTTAAATTTCCCTCAAGAAATGCCATCCTGCCTCGTGGCCTTTTGAATTTCCCTCAAGAAACACCATCCTGCCTCGTGGTCTTCTGAATTTCCCTCAAAAAATGCCATCCTGCATCATGGCCTTTTCAATTTCCATCAAAAAACACCATCCTGCCTTGTGACCTTTTGAATTTCCCTCAAAAAACACCATCCTGCCTCGTGGCCTGGTAAATTTCCCTCAAGAAATGCCATCCTGCCTCGTGGCCTTTTGAATTTCCCTCAAAAATGCCATCCTGCATCATGGCCTTTTCAGTTTTCATCAAAAAACACCATCCTGCCTTGTGGCCTTTTAAATTTCACTTAAAAAATGCCATCCTGACTTGTGGCCTTTTAAATTTCCCTCAAAAACCCCATCCTGCCTTGAGGCCATTTAAATTTCCCTCAAAAGATGCCATCCTGCCTCATGGCCTTTTGAATTTCCATGAAAAAACACCATCTTGCCTCACAGCCTTTTGAATTTCTGTCAAGAAACCCCATCCTGCCTTGTGGCCTTTTAAATTTCCCTCCAAAAACACCATCCTGCCTCGTGGCCTATTAAATTTCCCTCAAAAAATGCCATCCTGCATCATGGCCTTTTCAATTTCCATCAAAAAACACCATCCTGCCTTGTGACCTTTTGAATTTCCCTCAAAAAACACCATCCTGCCTTGTTCAGATAAAGCCCATCAGACTGCTGGCTCTTCAGGAATTGCCCCTGACATTCTCCAGACCTGATCCCAGGGAAGCTGCTCTTTCATTCCATGATCATTAAGAAAGATCCCCCAAAAAATCAGGTGGATGGAAGGAAGGTTGATGCACTTAGTGGGGTCTTGACTGATCCAACAGACCTCAAAATTCAGGTCGCCCTGAAGGGCTTGTGCCGTTGGAACAGAAGGAGGTCTGGGATTTGGTTGCCGTTGGGAAAAAAGGGAGAGGGAAACACAAGGAAAGGCGTTCCCATCGCTCTGGATGTGAATGTGCGCACTGCTGGCTGCGTGGTGAGAGGTGGGAGCCCGTTTGGGCCCACCCTGAGGAGCTGTGGTGTCCCTGGCAGGTACGAGCTGCCGCAGTACGGGAGCCGCCGGCGCCTGCTGTCCCCATCGG
Organism: Dicrurus megarhynchus; assembly: GCA_013399195.1. Taxonomy (NCBI): domain Eukaryota; kingdom Metazoa; phylum Chordata; class Aves; order Passeriformes; family Dicruridae; genus Dicrurus; species Dicrurus megarhynchus. The sequence goes on from VXAD01005719.1 coordinate 142,835, forward strand.
GGATGTACGACGAGTACGGCGAGGTCGTGGTGGAGAGCGATGGTGGCTACTACTACAGTCCCCACGGGCCAGCAGCAGAGGAGGTAAGGAAGAGACTCTGGAGGGCTCCTTCTGTCCCTGCAACAGCTTGAAGGGCCACCAAACCTCATCAGGTGTATGCTGGAATTGATTAGAGTTAGGTTTTTTATAGATCGGTGTTATGTGTTGTTGGCCCTTCTGAGGGCCTGTAAAGTTTGTCAGCATAAAATTCCTTTTCGTTTTCTAGGCACGGAAAGGAATTGCTGAGTTTCTGTTGGTGCCTACATCTGGTTTTAGTTCAAAGAGCAATCCACTTAGACTTAGCTAATTCTATTTTATATCGTTACCAAGTGAGGAAACCTTCCAGTATTTGAAGGGACCTACAGGGAAGCTGGAGAAGGACTCTTCAGCAGGAACTGGAGTGACAGAACCAGAGGAATGGCTTCAGACTGGAAAAGGGAAAATTTAGATTGGATATTGGGAAGGCCCTGGCACAGGGTGCCCAGAGAAGCTGTGGCTGCCCCTGGATCCCTGGCAGTGCCCAAGGCCAGGATCCAAGGTTGGACATTGGGGCTTGGAGCAGCCTGGGACAGTGGGAGGTGTCCCTGCCCATGGCAGGGGAGACACCTCTGACTATTCACGGAGAAAAGCAGTACCTAAACTCATTTGTCATAAAGTTCACAATGAAAACAAAAAAAAATTTGAAATGTCAGTGGCAATCAGAAGAAAGTCAATGTAAGTGTTTCTTTTGAGAAAAAAGTTCAATGTTCATAAATGCCAGATCTTAATCCACTATTAAATGAGAAGCGAGAACATTTCAGTGTTTTCCCCATTGCAGAGTAAGGTAGGTCTGCACTTCCAGCCTATTCTACAGCTCCCTAAAACTCTAAAACATTCCCCATAACTTTGTTAAGAAAACTGTTCTAAACCAGGTACGTTCATTTTGATACTGGGAGATAAATGTTGCATCTGTTCCTACCCTATTTTAAGGTACAGGTTTTCACAATAACTCTCTTTCAAGTGGTAATCAATTAATTTTCATAATTTGCAGGGCATGAGTCCAGTCAGAGGCCCTCCCAGCAGAGGGATAAGCCAGGCAGCAGGGCCTCAAATGGAAGGGAGACCTGTAGGTGTTGGGATGGACCTCAGCCGTGGTCCTGGAAGAGGATTTAGGAGCAGCCAGGGAAAAAGGAGGCTAAAGGGAGTGATGCATTTGAGTCGTGTGGCAGTCAGTGCCCACAAACCTGTAGGAAGAGCTGAGTCTGCTCGTTCCCGGTGGAAGAGAGCAAAGATATTCCCGATGATCCTGCAGAAAGTGAAAGGTAGGAAAGATTCCAGCTATGCCAAGCTGCTGTCAGCTCGCCAAGCGGACGGGGACAAACCCATGATGAGCGGGGGAAGCTACTTCCAGAAATCCACAGATGACAGGCCCTCCATGAGGAAACTAAACCACGTGCTGAAGCGCATCAGCGTCTCCAGGAAAATCCAGGAGGGCCTCGGCAAGGATTTGGCGCGTGGAGAGGAAGGGTCGGAGAGGGATGCAGCCAAGTCGGGCGTTTCCATCAGTATCACAGCAGAGAGTGAGCAGGAGGACAGCGACTCTGAGAAGAGGAGGACGAGGAGGAGGAGGCGCACCTCGGATGAGTCCTCTGAGAAGAGCAGCAGCTCCGGCTCCGAGTCGGAAGACAAAGACTACTTGAAAATAACCCTGGATCAGGATGAGGCCACGGAAAGCACCGTGGACTCGGATGAGGAAACTGAGGATTTGGGGGATTCCGATGACGAGTCTGTATCCAGCTCCAGCAGTGAGTCGGAGGAGGACTCGTCAGAAGAGGATGATGATGAGGAGGACTCTGAGAGTGATGAAGATGGCAGCCTGTCCAAGAGCTCATCCACACAGAGCTCCTACAGCAGGACCAGTGAGTCCAGCAGCAGGAGAAGCACGGAAATGTCCAGTGTAAAAAGCGGGTCAGGCAGCTCCCGTGGCAAACGCTCCAGCCAGAAATCCGTGAGCTCCACCACCTCGGGTAGCGACAGGGACATGAGCTACAGGAAAACCTCGGGATCCAGCTACAAGAGCAAAACCTCCTCTGCCAGCGTGGAAATAGAGGACACCATAGAAGAGGTGTCAGAAGAAGAGGAAGAGGCAGAGGAGACAGCAGATAACTCAAACAAGGCGGGTTCTAAAACTGCCAAGGCAAAAGCTGCTGCTGCTGGAGAGGGCAAGGGAGGACAGTCAGCTGTTCCTGGTGAGGACAGCGAGGAGGAAAGTGCAGAGGAGGTTGACCCAGAGGACAGTGACAGGGAGGACACTGCCAGTAAGAATGAATCTTCTTGCCTAGACAGTGAAATCAGCGCGACTTCCAAAGGTACCACAGGAACAAAAAGCTCAGGCGGTGCCACGTCGGGGAAAACCACCACGTCCCCTGGGACTGAGACTCAGAGCTCTGACACCAACAGGAAAGGAGTGAAAACACAGAAAAAGGTGTCCCAGGAAAGCAGCCAGTCCCAGGGTACTGGAATTACAGAATCAGAGGCCACGGGCGACTCCACCTCCTTTTAAAGAGGAGTGACAGTAGGTGATGGTTTGCAGTGAGGAGTGGCTTTGCTTGCTGTGCCTTCTGTGTGGTCTTTCCTAAGCGATGCTCACGGGCTGGAGACAGCCAAAAGGAAAGGGCAAAGCTTATTGATGCAGCATTTCACTGCCCTTGGGAGACAACTGTGGAAAACCAAACTAATTCCAGCCCTGTGGATATATATACATATATATATATATATAAATTGTCTATATACACATACACACACTGTAAATATACTCAGTCGTAGATACAGAAAGTTTAGTTTTCATGGAGCAATGAAACATGGGATTTTAGGGAAAAACAGGAATGAGGAGGAGGATGTAAAGATTTTAAAGTCATCCATGTTTTCATCTTATACATTAATGCTATATACTAATACATTTGCTAATCTTCAGGTGAGTTCTCTGCTGTCAAGGTCAGCTCTGTTTGCAGGGAGGACAAGTGGAATTGCAGCAAAACAACATTCCCAAAATTGCAGGGGATAACTGGGAGAGCTGGGATTGGGCTGTTTCTGGATCACGGAATTCAGGGTACAAACACCAGTGATGCAGAAGCCAGGAATGCTGAGGCAGGAGGACTGAGTGAGCTTGGTCAGGAGAGGAAATTTCCCAACCTCTGCCCTTCCCACCTATCACAGTACAGTGGTTTGGTTTTATTTTATTTTATTTTATTTTATTTTATTTTAATTTTTTTTTTGTTCAAACATCTCTCTGAACTAGATCCATGATCACTCACCTGCCCCTTTGCATCCCTACACAGCACAATGTTGTAGCTGCACCCGATGTTTTAAAGTAAATCCCACTTAAACTAAGCAGGGATAGATCCACTGGAATATATCCATGTGAAGAACATTGTCTCTCTTTGCCAGGAACAATAAAATAGGCATCTAAGTAATTTTTACCAAGTGTAACTTCTCAAAAACTGAAGATTTATCACCTATTTGTACTTTGCATGATTTTCTTTCTCTCAAAACTGGCTTTTCTCATGTTCCTGTGTGTGTTTTGCAGCGGGGGTTAACCGTGACGGCATCTTAGCGTTTGAATTACTCATTCAAGAAGGGTAATAGCTCTTTTCAGTGTGCTGCAAGGAGGCATTAATTTTTAAAAGATCAATTATAAATTACAATAACTAGTGGGGGTTGTGTGCTCACCACAGAGGGATCACTGCTGCTACACAGTCACAGCAGTGTGGCAATTGTTTGCATTAATTCTTTGAAAAAAATGTGTCAGTTATATAAACCTAAAGTCAGGTTTCTCCACCGTCTTCCCGATCATCTCCACTGATCCCACCTGCCTGGAATATTTACAAAGCCTTACATGGAGCTGTTCTGTTTCTTAACCAGCCAGTTTTGCCAGCGCTCTGTCTGAGATTTTCCCTGGTGTATGTCCCGGGATTTTCTGTGCTGATGTGTGGTGCACACAAAGCACAGCTGCCCGGTGCACGGAATTCACAATGCAAGGGAAGAAAACTTCCAAGGCCTTCCTAGAATTTACACCTTGGAGTGGTTTCTTAAAAGTATCTCTCACACAGCGGCTTCCTCCTCAGGGCCCTCCAGTTTCTGCGCACACCCCAAGGGGAAAGGTGCAAAATGAATAGAAATTGATGAGAGCTATTAATTAATGAGCAGAAAGGGCAGGGAAATGAAGACACCGTGCTAGGTTTTCCTGACATTTCTCTTTGTTGTCCAACAGTGGGCCAAGAAGAAAAGGATCAAGTTGGTGGTGGACCCGGAGTACGAGACCAGCTCCACGGGCGAGGAGAGCGCTCCCGACCCCAGCCAGAGGAGCCGGCTGAGCACCCCCGGCGTCCAACCCAACGGCAGCAGCAACGTCTACATCGCCCAGAACGGCTCCGTGGTGCGCACCCGCCGCGGCTGCCTCGGCAACAATCTCAAAGTCACGTCCCCGGTGCGGCTGGGGAAGCAGTTCAAGAAACTGGACAAGCTGGCGGTGACGCACGAGGAGAGCGTCCCGCTGAACACGTTGTCCAAGGGACCGTCCCCGAGCGACAAAATGAACTCCAGGCCGTGCAGTGTCTCCTTTTCCTCTACTCTAGGGGCCGAAAATGTAGTGACAAAGGCGGGGGCAGCCAAACTGAAAAGCACAGATGAGCAGGAATCGGTTGTTGACCACGAGGATGTCAAGGAGCCCTTGGAGTCGCACAGTGAACACACACAGTCCGACGAGGAGGAGCTCTGGATGGGCCCTTGGAACAACCTCCACATACCAATGACAAAACTGTGATTTTAGTTGATTTTTTTAGTTTCATTTTTACTTCGGTTTATAATAAACTGCGCTTTTTATTGTCACCCAGGGGCAGACGTCCGGAGTTTGTATGGTGCACATCCGTTGTCCACGACAAACGGCACGCTTTAAAATCCCCAGACAAAATTTGCACTCACGGTTGGACCGATCCATTGTCCTCCCCAGTTCTGACAGGCTCCCATCTCACTAAACACTACTTGGTTTCGATTAATGAGTTCTTCTTGGATCTGGAGTTCTTGTTTAATAAACAGTAAACTACTAATAAATGCACAGCCCCCTTTGGTTTAACCCTCCAGACAGTTCTATACCTGCCTGGCTTTGTTTTTCTGTATGGTACTTGTGGCTCTACTGTCTAGATTTGGGAATTGTCTATTTATGGTCAAGATTTATATCCAGAGCTCTGCCTTCTGACCTCAGATTAATAAATTCAAAATAAACCCATCCAAGTCAATGGAGCAAATCCTCGGCTGCTGCTGAAATTTGAGTCCCAATTCCAAAGTCAGAGCAATTTATGCAAACAATGCCCAGCTGGCAAAGTTATGGAATCAGAATTCGTGAGATTACAGCGCTGCCACTTAGAAAAGTGCAAGAGAAGCTGAAATAAGATAAAAATTGCAAAGAGGAAGGCAATGTGTAGCAATTAATCTTATTCAGAGCTACTTAAAGAAGGTTTGTTCATTTTCTTTTGTAAATTAGCTTGTTCCAATTTTCTTCTCCAGTCAATTTTTCATCTTCCCATCTCTTCCCCCATCAGCTCTGTTTGCTTCTTTCCACAACCTTTAGGTGCAGTTTTTATGCTCCATCGGTAATTGTCATCCTGTGGCTGTGTTCCTCTGGAATAAAGCAGGATGATCCACGAGCCTGTGTGATAGTGGGAGGCACTAAAGAGTAATTAATGGGAAGAGGATGGATCCATTCCCAAGCCCAGCTGGCTGCTGGGTTAAGCAGTGCCATCACCATTCCACTTTGATCGCTTTGAACACAAACCTGCTGAAAAGACAAATGGATCCCACAGGGAAGAGGAGAAAAAGGGAATATTTTGTGAGGTTAATGTGCACAGACAGATCTGGGAAGGGCAGAGGGTCTCACCACACACACACACAGGGTTGTTTCCAAACTTTAGTACTCATTACATGTGAAATACACGACATAAATTTGGGAACCTGGTTACAGTTCCTGCTTTTACCTCGAAGTTTTGAGCGTGCTGTGTCCCAGCTTGGGCAGGGAGCTGAGAATTGTCACTGTGTGTTGTCACCAACACCCAAAAAAGACAAAGCAAAGCGGTTTTCTCCAATGCGAAGCAGCAAAGGCAAAAAGCAGAACCACGTTCACACAAGAGGAGTGTCCTGTTGTGTTGTGCAAACCTTTTCGGGGTAAGATCAAACCAATCGTGAGAACAACCTGGATTCCTCTGGAAAGATTGGAAGAGCCAACAGATAAATGTGTGTAATTAATAAGGAAGGGATTGGCACCACCATTCTCTCCCCGTTCCGCAGCTGAGGCTGAGGACGGATCTGCTCTGGCAGCGGAAGGACTTTGTGCTGCTGTGGCTGTGTTGGTTTTCCCTTTGCCCACGGAAATCCCTGGGAATGTTTGTCTTTGGGAGCTGTCCGTGTGTGGTGTCCGTGTGACCTCTCTGTCCAATACCTCCTTCTCAAGCTGAGGTTTCTGACCAAATATTCTGAGCAATGGTGCTTGTTTTTAGGCATGAGAAATGCACTGTAGCCTCTCACACGTGGGAAAAGCAGAACACCGGGTGTTTCTTTTTCCTAATTCCTTTTTCTTGGCACATTTGCACTTGGGACCGGAGCTAAAACAGCTGTTTGGAGTTTAGCTGGAGGCTGGACGTACAGATAAGACTGATGGAAGAAAGAAAAAAAAAAAAAAAAGAAAATCTATTCTTTGAAATAACAAGTAAAATGTTATATTTTAATCCTGTTTAAGACACTGTTATTATTTCACTGCCTCACTTTTATTGCAGTCTCTCAGTTCTGTCCTTAATATTCACTAGGATCGCGTGCTTTTTAGAGGAACGTTTTCTCCCAGTTTTCTGAGGGAAAAAGAAGTTGTTTCTTCATTTCTAGAGCAACTACAGCAGCTGTAGCTCTGGGAAGGATGCTGGGGCTGGACGCCGGTGGTCAGTAGTGCTGTCCATGCTTATCCAAGGGAAATCCCTTCCCCACCAGCTCCTTTGTGCTGTCCAGGTGCTCAGAGCTCCTCCCACAATGCAGAGATCAGAAATCCCACTTTTTTTTCAGCAATGGGGGGCTGCGTTATCTAAAATTAACTCAGTTTTAGCTAAACTTTCAAAACTGGGAACACTTTGGGGAAATCTTTCTCGGGTGCACAAGATTTGGGGGTTGGGGGAGGGGTATTTTTGTCTCTTTTCTTTTCTGGGGGTGTCATCCTGTCAATTGATACAGAACTCCAAACTTTGCTTTCTGGGGATGCCGTTCCATGAATAACTCCAGATTTTAGGCCGTGAGCAGCCGCTGGCAGCCAGAACGAAGAGCAGGAACCTCACAGATCGATCCAGTAAAAAAAAAAAAATCCCTTTTATTTCCCTTTGGGAAGCGAGGCATTAGCACAGCTTTGGATGCAGGGAGCAGGATTCCAGATCTCTGCCTTGGGATGTAATTTACAGCTATTTAAGCACCGAAATTTGTCAGGCTGAGGCAAGGCACGTGCAGCTTCCCCTGGGTGGCAGAAGCACTCGCTGGCTGGAAGATCAAGGTGATAATCACCCCTCCTGCCACTGATTTAATTCCTACACTCCTCCAAGGAGTATTTTGTGGCTTAGCACAGCACCTGCTACATTTTCAGACCAGGGAAGATCCAAATGAGGAATTTTGGGGCTGTGGAAGGGCAGTGCAATTCCCACTGGGAGCAGAGAAGGAAAGCAAGGTGGAAAATGGAATATTTCTATTTTCTCCCTTGTTTAAGTATTTACTACTATAAAGAAAGGCCCACAGATCTATCAGGGACCTGATGGGAAATAAAATATGAATATTAAAATATTTCTGTATCAATGGTGGGGAGTCCCTGCAGCCAGGATTTGGAGTGAGGGAAAGGAAAGCATGGTTGTGGTGGGTGACAAGTGTCTGTCTGCTGGCAGAAACGTCCCAGCACGGTACCTCAGCATCCTCCCATCACAGCCTGAATCCTACCAGAACCTGGAAAAAATCAGCAAAATGGAAAAGTGATTGGGGGGGAAAAAAAATAAAAGTGATTTTTTAGCAAATGGTGGAAAAACTCCCAGTGGGAATGGGCTGGTTTGGGCCAGCGACAGCCACGGAAATGCTGCCTGGGAAGTGTCACACATTCCAAGGGAACACAGCTTGCTATTTACAGGAGTGTCCAGTGCGTGACAGCCACGGTGGTGTGATGCTCTCCATGGCTGGGAAGTGACTTCCCCATTTGCCAGCATTTTACTCCAGTAAATGCCAGGTGTGACTGGGAAGGTTAAAATTAGGGATGATTTTGAGCTGGTGGATGGGGATAAATGGTTCTCACCTTGTTTCCCTGCATGCACTTGCTCACCCCTCAAATGCTGCTGCAGAAATGGTGACTTTAAAGCTCTCCGGAAGGACAGGGCCACCCAGGGGGAGCTGGACCAGCTCCAGAAGGGACCCTTGGGAATCTCGTGGGGTTTAACCAGGACAGGTGCTGGTGCTGCCCCTGGGTCAGGGCAACCCCCGGGGTCAATCCAGGCTGGGATGAGCAGCTGGAGCAGCCCTGGAGAAGGACCTGGGGGTGCTGTGGGTGAGAGCTGGGACCCAGAACNGCTGGACACTGGGGCTTGGAGCAGCCTGGGACAGTGGAAGGTGTCCCTGCCCATGGCAGGGGTGGGGTGAGCTGAGCTTTGAGGCCCCTTCCAAGGGAAGCCATTCCACGATTCCATGTTGCTAAGTTACCACTGTTTATAGTCTGAGGAAGTCGTGCATTTATTAGGAAGCATTGATAAACCTCGAGCTTTGATAAGCCCAAAGAACAGTGCAGGTTAGCAGGTGAATTTTGGAGGCAGCTGGCTCTCAGAAGTCCATTCAATGAAGACTGAGGAGTTTTGCCTTTTTTCCTTACTTCTGGAAGAACGGAGTGTCAGTCATTTTCCTGTTCGGACTGAGTGAGCCCAGCTGATCCCAGGCTAAAGCTGGAGCTGGATCAAAACCGCAGCAACAACAGGAGCAGACTCAGGTAATTCACACAGAGCTGAAAAACCAGGGCTTCTGAGGTGGCAGCAGCCAGGACAGCTGGAATGTTGTTTATCTGTTTGGCAGTGATTGTTGTTCTTTACGGGATGAAATTGTATTGATCCTCTCAGGAGTCACCCAGCAGGAGCAACAACCCTGCAAAAGGTGGTTCCAGCCTGGCCTTGGACACTTCCAGGGATCCAGGGGGCAGCCACAGCTTCTCTGGGAAATCCATTCCAGGGCATGCCCACCCTCCCAGGGAACAATTCCTCCCCAATATCCCATCCATCCCTGCCCTCTGGCAGTGGGATTCCCTGTGGAGTTGCCATGCTTTGCACAGACCTGTGGGGTTTAACCAATATTTGGCTTCCAGGAGGTCCTGGAAGCTTTGCTTGGAGGGGAAAACAGCTGGGAAGTTGTTTGTGCTGGATTCCCAAGTGGATTTGGGAAAGGGAAGTGTCTCTGCAGTGGCTCTTTCGCAGCTCTTCTAAGAGCAAGGGCAAAATCCTGAGACAAACTGTTGAAATCTTCCTCTTCACCTTCAGAGCCCTGGGAAAATGCCTGAAGAATGGAGACCATCACCTTTTTAGGGCAACAAAGCTAAAATTAACCTTTTTTTAGTGCTTACCACTCCAGATTTCCTTCTCTGCTCCCAGAATATTGTGGGCACAGTACCCAACTAAGCAGAACGTGAGAGCAGGCCCGGGGCTGTTCCCAGGGCAGGCATTCCTGGGAATGCTACGGAAGTCCAGGCAGAGGTTCTGGGGGAGATTTTTCGGGATCCAGAGATGGGTGCAGAACTGAATGTTGTGACGCTGGAGGAAGGTTTAGTTTTGTTTCAAGAGTTTAGAGAGAATGGTAACACCAAAGTTCCCAGAAGCTCTGCTTTGCCATGGTTATTTTTAGTACCTGAGGAAGAATTTCTTCTCCCCTCAATAAAGGTCACCAAGGAAAATTGTATTAAGGTCATTATTTAATCTGATGAATTGTGCACAGGTAGAAAGATGATTATTTTTTAATGTGTTACATTTCAGACATCAGACCTAGACAGCGTCGCTCTCCCAGCATTCACAAAGAGCTGCTTTAATCCAAGTTGTTCTCTCAGAATTGCGGGTGAGAGGCTCTTTTAACGAAAAAGGAAAGGACAGGTGTTAAATATATCAAATATTGAGCAGGCTTTGCTGGGATTTAGCATTACACAGAGCTAGTCCTGCGGAGAGGGGGCAAACAAAATGCTCAATGCTGATCAATCACCACGGTTTCAATGAGGAACACGAAGGATAAGCTCTAAACTTTACCCCATCACCAAGACAAGAATAATAAATATTTGTCTCTCCCAGCAGTTTAATTTATTGCTGCACATTTTTGCCTTGCAGGCTAGAAATGCAGAAATAAATGGGGGCTGAGGAGGGGAATTCTGAGGGGACATCAGCGCACGCACCTTGAACGTGGACAGAGGGGTGGGAAGGGCTGTGAAGGGGAGAGGTGATCCCGGGGCTCTCATTCTTGGCTCCAGCACTGCCTCCTCCTTTCTTTTGTCCCAAAAAATGAGGCAGGGCTGTGCCCAGGGATGGAGGGACACACACGGGTGCCACAGGAGAGGCAGGGCTGTGCTCGGGGATGGAGGGACACACACGGGTGCCACAGGAGAGGCAGGGCTGTGCCCAGGGATGGGGACACACACGGGTGCCACAGGAGAGGCAGGGCTGTGCCCAAGGATGGGCACACACAGGTGCCACCCTGGGCACTGTGCTGCCCGGGCTAATGAAGCTGCCAGGATGGCAAATGACAGCCCAGGCTGGTGGAACAGCCCTGCCCTGGTGTGCCTGGAGGGGGTTTGCTCCCTTCCTGCCCTTCCACGGACACCCACCACCGTCCTTCTCCCGCTGGGAACGAGCAGAGAGCGCTGGCTAAAACACATCTTCCTGGGAAATGAAATGAAAGGTGGAAATCCTGGTTACAGATGGGATCTGTCTCCGAGGGGGCAGGAGGAAGGAGCAGCCCACGGGCACGAGGTGCAGCTCCCACCGAATCCAGAGCCCCATTCCCACTCCGCTGCGAGGGGGAGGCAGCTGAAGAGCTCCCTGTGCCAAATGAGTTTGGGGTAGTGGGGTGCACCACAAACTGGGAGGTCACGGATTTGAGCAGCTGCTCCTGTTCTGACACAGCTTTCCAGCCTTCCCAACAACCTGGGAGTCCTCAAATTAACACATAATTGTTAAAGGAGGAGGATCAAAAGAATAGACAGCAAAGCTGCTGGGTTTAGGCAGTGAAATCCCCCCAGGACACGTCGCCTGGATTCCTGTGCTCCCTTCCAGCATGATTTGCCTTTCAGGGATTTAGAGGGAGGGGTGTGGAGATGATTTACTCCCGGATTGTGACAAACATTCATCTGAGCGCTGCTGGTTCAGCCTCCACGGGAAGTTACAGGGGATCACGGAGCGGTTTGGGTTGGGAAGGAGGAATGTTTGTCCCTAAGGAAAGGAAAAAAGTTAGCAGGGAAAGTGGGTGGGGTGGTAGGAGAAGCTGGGAAAGATGGGAATCAAGGATTCCCAACGTCCTGGTAAGCTCTACCCCCCTCCCAGAGGAATCACTGCATCCCTAAGGATCTGCAGGGAAGCCTGGTGAAGGCTCAGCCCAGAGTTGTGCTTGGGCATTCAGCTGACCCAGCTGCAGGGGACAGGCTTGGCCTCAGCCACTACAGCACAAATCCAGCCCATGAGAAGCATATCCAGTGCCAGTTTATGGAATTCTGAGAGATGGCTGGATTTTAATTGGCCAATCCCTTTCACTTTTTGCCAAAGCAGGATCCTTCCTCAGGCAGCATTTAAGGCCAGATCTATCACCTGGAACATTCATGAGTGACTCCCCAGGCATCAAGCTACCCCAAATATCAAGGCTCTGCCCTTTTTTAGACAAATTGTTACAAACAATCAGCAGAAGGTCTGGAATTTGGAAAATCTGACCCCACTCAGCCATGGCAGCGGCACCTTTGCACTTAGCTGTGCTCGTACGATTTACTAGATTTTATTGCCCAAAAATTGTAAAAATAGAGCATATTTAGAAGTGCCCATGGACAGGGCTTGGAGCAGCCTGGGATACTGGGAGGTGTCCCTGTCCATGGCAGGGGATGGGGTCAGATGGGCTTTAAGATCTGTTCCAACCTGAAACATCCTGGGCTTCTGGGATTCCCAACCTCCCCAGCACATCTGCCTGCTTCCCTGAATAGCAGCAGTGTGAATTTAGCTGGTGTTTAACCCCGCTCCATCTCTCTAGAAAAGGTTTCGATTTTATAGAAATGATAAAATAAAAGGTCTGGTCAGGGTAGGAGGTCTTAGGGAGATTTTATTTACGGTTGAACACAGCTGTGTGTGGCTGGACTGAAGAGGGAAACACAACCCCCAAACTGAACACGGTTCTCTCTCCTACTCTACATTAGAACAAAGGCTGCAGGATTATCTTTGGGAAAAGGTTGAGGAAAGAAGGGTTTGTTTCACAGTCTTGGTTAAAAACACATTTCCAGACTCTTCCTGGCTGAATCCAGAGGGAAAGGAATGTTAGTGTGGATCTCACGGGATCACTAAAATCCCCCAAACCGACCAAGCAAAATGATTTCTTCATAGGTCCTGAGCTGGAAGGAACCCACAAGGATCATTCAGACAGCCCCAAAAATCTCAGAGCAGCGTTTCTCATTAACTTGAAATCCCAAAGGCAGCCTGAAAAGAACCAGAAATTCAGAAATTCAAGTTGATTTCATGAGTGAGTGCTTTATTTCGAGGCCAGACAGGGCTTGTTGCACTTGGCAGAGCCCTGTGATCCACAGCCATGGATCCCGTGGGAAGCGCTCCTGCCCGGCCCTGCAGCGCCACAACCCCGCTGTGCTTCCATCACCGGCACTTCCCAGGTGCCTGGTCAGAATTAGCCCATCAGTAATTAGTTCTCCAGCAGGTGTGAGGTACTAATTAGCTCTCCTAAGGCTTGAGGACCTCTATTTTTTAATAATGTTCTCACTACAGTCCTGCTTCCAGGTTTATTTCCTGTGGAAACAGCACTGAGTTGGGTGCAGCATCCACCCACCTGTCAGGATAATTCAGAATAATTTCTGAACCAAATGTCCAATTTTCATCCAGATTTGAAGGAGGATTTGCAGTCTCCAAATTAATTAATTTTCCACAGGCTGCAGGAAAATTGACAGCTGGATAGAGGGAAGAGTGAAGCAAAGAGGTGCTTCTGTGGCCTCCGAGGAAGAGAATTCAGCTGTTGCCCCTCCAGCTGGTCACAAGCAGATGGGCAGTCAGGTTATTCCATGATTCCTGAAATGTCCTGGGGATGCCTGATGTCACTGTGGAGGGGGTGGCAGAGGGATGGATGAGGGAAATCTCATCCAGGGGGTGCTGGGGGACACCGAGCTGTCCCTGAG
>VXAD01005719.1:165263-231370 GCA_013399195.1 Dicrurus megarhynchus
GATGGGATGGGATGGGATGGGATGGGATGGGATGGGATGGAAGGGACCTGGGAGATCGCCCCAGGCTGCACCTCTCAGTGCAAACAGCTTTAACCTGCTCTGGCACCTGGAATGAACCAAATCAGCTCCAGGCCAGGCTGGATGGGGCTTGCAGCAGCCTGGGACAGTGGAAGGTGTCCCTGCCCATGGCAGGGGTAGCACTGGATGGGCTTTGAGGTCCTTCCAACCCAAACCACTCCCTGATATTGGGGTGCTGGAGTTCTCATGGCCTCCTTTGGTGACATCAGATGCTCCGTGCGAGCCCTGGGGTTTCTTTATCGTGGGGCTCAAGACCTTTCTTTGGGGCCAGGATTCCAGTTCAGCAGCCCTGAAATTCCCCAGCTGATCCCAAGAATTTAAGCTGGAGTTGGGAAGGCCAGAAAAGGCTGTGCTCCCGGAGAACGTTCCTTGGAAAAGTCACTTAACCCTTAACATCCCCAAGATCATAGCAAGCAGCAGCTGCTGCATCCCAGAGAAGTTGCACACTGGGATTTGGGAATTCAGGGGATTTTCCAGTCAGACCTGGCTACCAGGTTAACCCAAGCAGTAGGAGAGCTTTTAAAAAGAATTAAATCCCTCAATCCCATTGGGCTGATGGAGACTGGAACCCAACAGGTCATTCCCACCCTGTGGAATTGGGAATATCCTGTGCAGACTCCTGGTCTCAGGTGTCACCTCTCGAAAATGCCCCCAGGAATTTTTTAAGGTGAGGTACGATGACATTTCCTAGACCTTTGGTGGATTCTCCTTGTGGAAATATTATCCCATGGGAGTCTTCCTTGCATTATCCCTTCTTTCCACTCTGAGGAATTCTGACATCTCAATACAATCTAGGAAGTCTATCAACCTAAAGCCACATTGTGAATTTAAAGCCTGAGGAAAAATTAAGTTTAAAAATTAGAATAAAATTCTCCAAACTAGTATGATATGAACTCTGATTTGGGTTTTTTGGGAGTTATATCCAAATTCATCCATGCTGAGGTTTTTCCTGGAGTCTGGACATAAATATATTGTATTTATGAAGACTCCTGGGTCAAGTTTTCTGGCCTGAGGAAATCCAGAGCTGGAAGTTTCACACCTGATTCTCCTGCTCAGAACAAGGTCCTCCTTCCCCCAGGAAAAACAGCTGGAAGGTTACCTGGGAAATGAGGGCAGGGGAAGTGTGTCACGGAGTTATGAAACCCCACAAGGTGACTGCCAAAGCCAAAGGAAAATGTGTCCAAGGGGAAAAGGAGCAGGAATTCAGGACCAAACTGCTGATGTGGAAAACTCGGGGTGAGCTGCTGTTAACGGGGAGGAGTGAACTTTCCACTTCGTGAATCCTTTTCTATTGAAAATCATTTTAATTTCCTTTGAGAAATTCCTTCGGTTTCGTACACCCCAGTCCTTTAAAAGAGGAGGGGAATGGCTGCGTGTCCTCAGTTTTATCCATAGTGGTATTCCCAAAAAAAGCCACTAGAGGGGGATCACGAAATGCACAAACTTTGCTCTGCATTAAAATACCGAATTTTCTCCTTTTTCTGCTGCTGCCTGTGGAAGGAGGAGGGGGCTGGAATTCTTTTTCCACCGCCGTAGATTGGAAGCCGAGGATAATTTTGAGAGGATGCCAAGTGAGATCCACTCTGGGAAAAAGCCTCAGGGGAAGTTACCTTTGGGTTTTGTGTAGGTTTGGGGTTTAATGTGTGGATATGTGGAGCACGGAGTGATCTCAGTTCCTTCACTGTGGTCTCAGGTTCACCAGAACGAGCTTTTCCAAAGGTGTTTTTGCAGCGACTTTTGTTGTTTTATCCATGGCAAAAAAGTCATTCCACTTCCAAATAATCCCAAACTGTCAGCGTCTCTGTAGAGAGAGAGATGGGAGCACACACTGGATTTCTCAGGATAATGACCCATTCTGAAATGTGATGGGAATTGGGAAGGGGTGGGACAGGGGAATCAACAACAAGCAAGAGGCAGATGGGCAAAATAACCCAGTTAGGAGTTGATGAATAGGATAAGGGGGAACGGTTTGAGGCTAAAAAAAGGTATTTAGATGGAATATTGGGAAGGAATCCTTCCCTGGGAGGGTGGGGAGCACTCAGAGAAGCTGCGGCTGCCCCTGGAGCCCTGGAAGTGTCCGAGGCCAGGCTGGAGCAGCCTGGGACAGTGGAAGGTGTCCCTGCCCACTGGATGGATTTAAATCCCTTTCCACCCAAACCATTCCATCACTCCGCAATTCTCTGATCGGGATGCAACATAAACCATGCACAGAGGCAATTTCTTTGACTGAGAAGTTTTTTCTTATTTAATTAAATCTGGGATATTTTCCCATGTTTTGGGGATGTTTATTCTATTTAATTTTTTTTTGTGATTAATGTTTGCTGTTGATAACACAAATCCTCCTGAATATCAGCATCAGGAAAAACCCCACTGTTCAAAATGTTACAGGTGTGGCAGCATTTTGTTCTTTCCCACCTTGTGTTTTAAGGCCCTAAAAGAGATGCCCCAAAACCCCACCAGCGCCTGGTGTGCCAGGACACTAAGCTATCCCGGGATTGCAAACAGCAGGAATATCCTATTGACTCTGACAGCATTGGAACAGCAGGACACACCACCACGGGGGTTAAATCTGTGTTTAACTGCTCCCCCCGAGTGTGCTGGGCTTTAAACAGAGGGGAGCAGGGCTCTTTTTAAGGCTTCTCCCTCTGGATTTGCTGTTCCACCTCCTGCCGTGACCTCCCTGTGGATGGGAATGACCTTGGATTTGGCGCCAAGGCCACGCTATTGACCCGTGGTCGATATTCCAGGACTGGAAGTGCTGTGGGGTGTGTTAATTCCACATTTCCCCTCCATAAAGCAGCAACACGATAACCAGTGGAATCGGAGCGTACCGGGGTTGTTTCCAGGTAATTGAATCCATCTGGATTTTGGCCTCGTGTCCTGTAGGAAACCACAACTACAAGGTGCTGAAAAATCCCCTGGGAGGCTGGGGAAGGACAGTGGACCTTTCCAGAGCGGGAATGTCGTGTCCTGGGAAGTGTGTTTGCAAACGTTCACCATTAGCGGCGTTTGGATGACACCTGAGCACAAAGCCCTCCCGGGAAATGGCCGAACAGGGGGAATTTTTGACATGGAAAGGCAAACACATTCCATCCTGCTGCGTATGAGTGTGTCCAGTGCAGAGAAATATTCCCTGGGGACTGTGGAAATGCATCAAACCCCACAAGAAGCCTGATAATCCAAGTTCCCCCTGCTGAACATGTATTTTCTCTGAATTACTTTGTTGGTAATGTGTCAGGTTAATTTAATTCTTTAATTCTTCCCTTGAATTCTCCACAGCCCAAGTGCTGTAAAATATAAAAGTTATTCCCAAGTCTTTGACAGCACCTTTGGGCTGGAAGAAGAGGACTTTTTGTTGCAGAATAAATGGGAATAAATAGGGAATAAATAAATAAATAACTAAATAAACGGGAATAAAGGTAAATGAGAAGGGCGTGATCATGACCAAAAACTGCAGCATTATCAGTGAACCTGTGTGAACCTGAGCGATATCAGGGATTGTCTGGTTTTGGGCTTATTGATGGAGGTTCCCTTTCTCCTTCTTTAATGTCCTGGGAATATTGGCTGGGACTGATGTGGGGTTGGGCTTTGTGTGCTCCTGGCAGAAGGGTGTAACCAGAGCTGCTGAGGCGAGGCAGGAGCAGATGTCACCAAAAAAATCAACCTCCAGCACCTGTCCTGCTCTCTGCCTCTCACACTCCAACGCTTTTTACCTGTACAAGGGGTTTTTTCCCATTTTCTTTCCATTTTATCCAGCTTTTTCCCAGTGCAGGTCCTGTACATCCAGTACCCCACAGCCTCACCTGTAACCGTTTTCCTTCTGGGACAGCAGATCCCAAAGGTGTGATCCATCTCCTCCCACCTTTCCTGAACCTGCCAGTGCAGGAATTGAACCTCAGAACTGTTTTATTCAGACCTGTCTGCTCCCGGGGCTGACCCTGAGCCAAAAACTGGGATGAGGGACCTTTTGATCTTCATTTCACCCTGGCTGGAGATGAGAAGTCCCGAAGTGCAAACGCCCACCATTCCAAGTCTACTTTATTCCCTGAAATCTGACCCGAGTTTTGCCACTTCCCAGCTCCTGCTGCCCTGTGTGGATGCACTTCCTTCATCCCTCCAGCTCCTGGTGCAGAAACCAAGGGAAGAGCAGCTCCTCACTGCTTTTTGCAGCGTTACAGCAAATTAGGTTTACCTTGAAGTTGTAAAGAAATGGTTCCATTTGTTCCTTACACTTTGATCTTGTGAAGCTGCAGAGGGAAGGAGCTGGGAGAGGAGGAGGTGTTTTACAGGCAGAAAAAATCCTCCAGGAGCTGCCTCAGCAAATTCAGGTCTGGGCCAGAGCCGCCAAATCTGATGTGTGATCCTAAATTGTAGCAAACTTCAAGTCCTTCAGACCTCTGAGGTCTTAATTATCAGTCGGGGTAGAATAGAACCCATCAAAACTTTCCTTTTGTCTCTTTTTTATTCATTTGGTTTTTAATAAAGTGCAATTATTTAGTCATTTCCTGTTGGAAAAAAGGATTTAACCCAAACTCTGTTGCTTTTATCACTTTTGTCTTCTGGGCCAAGCAGGGTGAGTTACAAATTCTCTTGTTCTGGGGCACAGGGAAGCAAGAAATAAAGTAAAAAATATTTTGTGCTATTTCTGCGTGTGAAAGGCAAAAATGTTGTAGTGATAGGACAAGGGGGAACGGGTTCAAGCCAAAAGAGAGAAGGATTGGATAGGATATGGGGAAGGAATTCCTGGCTCTGAGGGTGGGCAGGCCCTGGCACAGGGTGCCCAGAGCAGCTGTGGCTGCCCCTGGATCCCTGGCAGTGCCCAAGGCCAGGCTGGACATTGGGGCTTGGAGCAGCCTGGGACAGTGGAAGGTGTCCCTGCCCGTGGCAGGGGTGGCACTGGGTGGGCTTTGAGGTCCCTTTTCCATCATTTTGCCCCTGATAAATACAGAACTCTACTCTGAAGCATATGGCCTCTAAAAGAAATCCAGATTTTTATAACCAGGGCAAAATGAAGCTTTGGGGTGCATTGTTTTGGGTTCTGGCAGCAACTGGAGGTGATACAGAAAATGCTTCCCCTAGATGATATGGACTACACAGAATATACAACTCCAGGTTGAGCTGGGCAATAAATATCACCAACTTCAATGTCTCCCTAATTAAATGCCTCCGTTTCTGATTGGGAAGTCTCTTCTACCCCAAATCCCTGCGATTTATGGGGAGAGAGAAACAAAAGGAGCTGAACTGCACAATCATAATGAGAAAGAAAAAAATCTCTCCCCTCTTCTTCCTACAGAAATGAAGAAGCCCAAAGCATCAGCCCGAGTCTTGCCAAACTCCCGGTTCCTGGAAGCAGCTGAGTGCTTGGACAAGCTGGAGCTGGATGAATGAGCAGGGTGCAAGGGGGTTTCTGGGTGCAGAGGTCCAGATCCACATGAATCAGCGGGAAAAGCTTCCTGCAGCCCTTGACATCGGCCTTTCACATCGAGCTGCTTCCAGTTAAGTGGCTCATTAACGGAGCATCTCTTGCATCACCAGATTCCCTCGGGACCTGACTGAAATCATCCCTGCCGGCACAGCAACATCCTCCTAAATCCTTGGCATGCAAGGGGCTGGAATGAATCTCCTTGTGTCCGAACAGCTCCTTTTCCAAGAGGATTTCCGAGGGCTGCTTGTGTTGTTGTTAATAAAGCACCTCTATTTATCCATCAGCTCTGCAAGGATCAGGCACGGAAACTTCAGTGTGTCAAAAATCCACTCAAATTCCAGCTGCCTGGGCCACAGTCAGATGGTGGAATGCAAATTTTTCCTTTCTTTTTCTATAATGTGAAGACAGCAAATGTTACAGGTTCTCCACACTGTAAATGCCCTCAGTTAATCAAAATTCTTCATCAGCCACAAGCCACAATTAGGGATGAGCTTCTCCAGGGCAGCCCGGACCCAAACAGGAGCCAGGCTTCTCATGGATGTCTCATGGAATTCTGTTCCACCAGCACCAGTGTGGGTTCAGGCTGTGGCCCGGGATCTCATCCTGGGATAGAGGGTGGGAGAGGTTTGTGCCTGAAGGAACCCACAGAAAACATGGAGAGGGATTATTTCCAAGGGCCTGGAATGACAGGATGAGGGGGAACAGCTTCCCACTGCCAGAGGGCAGGGATGGATGGGATATTGGGAAGGAATTGCTCCCTGGGAGGGTGGGCAGGCCCTGGCACAGGGTGCCCAGAGCAGCTGTGGCTGCCCCTGGATCCCTGGCAGTGCCCAAGGCCAGGTTGGACATTGGGGCTTGGAGCAGCCTGGGACAGTGGAAGGTGTCCCTGCCCATGGCAGGGGTGGCACTGGATGGGCTTTGAGGTCCCTTCCCACCCAAACCACTCTGGGATTCTTTCCACAGATCCCTGAACTTTGAGGGTTTCTTGCAAGATTGTGAAAACACGGTTGCAAACTGCTCCCCTTTTCCATGTTCTTTGGGAATGCCTTCCCACACACCCCACAGTGGGAATGCTGGCTGCAGCCAAAGGCAGGGGTGTTTTAAGGTGGAAAAGCTGGAATTGCTGCAGGATGGCAGCACTGGTCCTGATTTAATGTTCCAGGGTGTTTGTGAGGTCACTGCTGTTGCTTTCAGACCTTCATTACCTCGGGTCCACAATCCCAGTGAGCCTGGGGCTGCTGCTGCTGGATCTCCTCGGATAATCCAGTTTGTTTCCATGCTCACAGCTTCAAGTGCTGCTTTTGCAGGCAGTGCACACACAGGGAGCCTGTACCTGCTCCTTGGCAGGGAGCTGCTGACCACTGCCTTCTGCTTTCTTTGGGTTTTATTAGTTCTCCTCCTTCGGTCTCTGCGGCTTTTAGTCCATCCCAAATAAATTCCTGCTTGGATGAGATCCTTCTCAGTGTTTGGCCTGTTTCTGCCCGCTTTGCTTTTATCCCTTCAGGCTTATGTAGGATTAAGCAAAATTTCATTGAATTTGACTGCAGAATTCTGCTTAGAAACAGTTTTCTGTTGATATTTGCCATGTGAAACCCACAGAGAGACCTTACAGAAACCCAGATTGGTTTGTAAAAGAAACAGGCTGCAGGTTCATGCACCTGATGCCAAGTTTGCTCTGTGGTCACTGGGTTAAACCCGGTCTAAGTTCATTTAAAAGCCTCATTTAATCCCTTCGGTTTAATTTGGTATCAGTCATTCGTAAAACCACAAGACAGGCAGAAGTTTGACTCTGCGTTGGTGTTTGGAGTGCTCCAGGCCAGGCTGGATGGGGCTTGGAACAACTTGGGATAGTGGAAGGTGTCCCTGCCCACGGCAGGGGGTGGAATGGGATGAGTTTTGCCATTTCTTCCAACCCAACCCATTCCATGATTCTCTGCCGTTCCTGCTCTTTTTTGTTATCAAATCAACAGTTTAGCAATGTTTGTCTGATATTTCCTGGGCAGAAACTCTGTGTGGAGCAGGTAAGGGTCAGGGCTGGCTCCAGGCTGCCTCAGGATGAGCTGGGCATTCCCGAGCTGCCACTGCCCATCTGGGCATTCCCGAGCTGCCACGGCCCAAGCTGCTGCATCCCAAGTGCCCTGGCTTTGCTGTTCCTGCAGCACCTGGGCAGCAGATGTCGAACAGCTGGGCAGAAGGACAGCTGATCCTCTTGGTCATCCAAACGTCCCAAGCCCTGATCATGGGAATGTCCTGTGGTATGGACAGAGCACCCTGTGGAAAAGCTGATGCATCCCGGTCAGTCTGGATGATGATGATGATGATGATGATGCTTAGCAATGAAGAGGTTCTAAATTGCCACTGTGGCCACATTTCTGGGGTATCTCAAAGATGGGGGCTGATCTATCTTTGCTTCAAGCCAGTGCCAAAAATCCCACTTTTTTCTACCTTTGGGATAGCTTTCTATCTATTTTTTCTTCCCCCAAAAATCCCACTGCCAGCAAGAGGAACTGGAGAGCAGGAAAGGGTGAAGTGCAGTGAGCTCAGCACCTAAATTGTGGCAGTGGTGTCAGCAACGTGTCTTCAGTCAAAGCTTTGGCCGTGGATTTTAGTTCTTCCAGGGATGAGTTCCCATTGTTCTGCTGACAGTGGAGAGGAACAACTCAGATCCTGGGATTCTTTGGGAATGGGTTCAGCTCATTCCTGTACTGCAGATTTTCTTTGCCTTGGGTAGTTCCCCTGTTTTTAAAAGTCACTCTGGGTGCCTCTAACTCCAAGGCTCAGGAACATCCCTGAGGTGCTCCCAGCTGCTGGAATGCTTTTGAATGACAGCACCGCTTCCATGGAACTCCTCTGTGTTTCCTTTTGAGTTGTTTCCAATTACAGCAGCTTCAACAGAGCTGTCCCTGGGCAGAGCCGATGGAAATTGGGTGCAGAAAGATGCAACCATCCAAGGAAGGGTAAGTACAGCAGTGTCACTTTTTTCTGAGGGAAAAAAGATTTCTCCAGAGCAGCTCTGCATTCTCAGCTGAAGTGGCAGACAGGAAATGTTTTTTTTCCTTTCTTTAGGTCCCAAAGGATGTTCCTTTGTTAGAAAGCCAAACCCCCATTTCCTCTGTTTCTTGTAGCAAACCTGGTGAACACAGAGCTGACTTGGCACCGACTGCCTGAGCTTGTAGCCGATTCCTTTTACAAACCCATTCGGTTTGAGCGCTGGAAGTCTGCCTTTGTTTGCTGCTGGAGAACTTGGTAGGCAGCTAATTGATGTTCTTGTGGCCAGATGCTGCAGCCTGCCCTGATGTTAATGAGCCTCCACTTCCAAAAAGTCTCCCAGAGGATAACAGCAGCCCATGTGTGCTGGAAGTCCCCAAGGCAGCTGTTTGATGCTAAGGAGTGGCCTGGTCTCAATCCCCACTCTGACCTGTGACAAATTCCCCCTTTCTCACCCCAAATCCTGTCTCTTGAATGTGGCTGGACTCGGAATAGAGGTACCCAAGTTGGATTTGGGAACAGGAAGGACAGCTGTGGACAGCCCCAAACCTGCTTTGAGGAGGGCTGGCTGTAGTTTGGGAGTGTAGCCAACACGTGGAATGGCAGGATGGAAATTCCAGGAGCGTTTCGAAATCAGTCTTGGTGCGATCCAGGTGCTGTGGGCACAGCCCAGGGATTGGGAAAGCTGGGAATGTGGAATGCTGCAGGAGTGTGGCGTGAGGGTTTGGAGCAGGTACCGCATGGCTGGGAGGGTTGGAGAAGGACTGCAAGGTTTAGGGAAGCACCAGCTTAAACAGCACAGAAGTTTGGGGTGGTCCTGTGCAGGGCCAGGAGCTGGAATTCTTGTGGATCCTTTCCAAGGCAAGGCAATCCATGATTCTGTGAAAACTGAGACGTGGCAAAACCCAGCACTGGAATCACAGAATCCTGGAATGGTTTGGGTGGGAAGGGACCTCAAAGCCCATCCAGTGCCGCCCCTGCCATGGGCAGGGACACCTTCCACTGTCCCAGGCTGCTCCAAGCCCCAGTGTCCAGCCTGGCCTTGGGCACTGCCAGGGATCCAGGGGCAGCCACAGCTGCTCTGGGCACCCTGTGCCAGGGCCTGCCCACCCTCCCAGGGAACAATTCCTTCCCAATATCCCATCCAGCCCTGCCCTCTGGCACTGGGA
Source organism: Dicrurus megarhynchus (assembly GCA_013399195.1). Classification (NCBI taxonomy): domain Eukaryota; kingdom Metazoa; phylum Chordata; class Aves; order Passeriformes; family Dicruridae; genus Dicrurus; species Dicrurus megarhynchus. The sequence continues at coordinate 174,924 of VXAD01005719.1, forward strand.
AGCCGTTCCCCCGTGTCACTCCATCCCTTGTAAATAGTCTCTCTCCAGCTCTCCTGCAGCTCCTTCAGGCCCTGCAAGGCCACAATTTGGTCACCCCAGAGCTTCTCCTCTCCAGGCTGAACAATCCCAGCTCTCCCAGCCTTTCCTTGTCATCTCCATGGCATCCCCTGGACTCATTCCAACAGCTCCATGTCCTCCCTGTGCTGGGGACCCCAGGTAACTTCTGGCTCTTTCTGGGACATCGTTCTCAGCTGGAAGGCTGCAGGATCAGCACATGGCTCAAGCTGCCCTCACTTCCACGCATGCAGGACCCTAAAAGCACCAACTGTGCTTTCCCCACATGCAGGGGGCTGTGCTTTAGTGGTGAATTAGCCACACATTCCTTGTTTAAAAAATCCAGAATATTCCTTCAAGATGTTTGTCTTTGATACATGAACCACAAGGAGAATGGCAAATTTAGGAAGGCCCTGACAACAAGCCAACAGATAAAGATTAGGAACTTATAAAGGACCTAATTACAGGCTGGAATTGTGATAGTTGGATACCTTAATTAAAAAAATTAGAATCGTTCTGCCTGGAAACCAACTGCAGAAAGATTTTACAAGATTATCAGTGAAGACAGTATTTTCAGAGATTAATTCCAGTTCTTACAGGAAACTGTAATGCTGAAGGAGCACAGGGAGAAAAGGAAAACACGGAAGAAGAGCTCTGTTCTATTGCCTGGCTTCAGCTCTTCCCTTTACGTCTCCTGACATTAAATTTGATCTTGACAGTCACTTCTGGGATAAAGGAATTTGCTGCCCTGCTCTGCAAGAAAGCAGTGAGGAGTTCTGACTGCTGCAGTCCAGTTTTTATAAAATGGGAAGCTGAAATTGCAGCTTGATCCAAGCCAGCAGTGAATTTCAACCACCTCAGCTGGCAAGAAAAATAATATCCATTTTCATAAACTCGATAAAAATCATGTTATGGCAGAAGATGAGTGATCAGCCTCCAAAAACACACGTAGGTGACTACAGGTCAGTGAAGTCAATACTTGATATGAAAACAACCACTGTTAATAATTTAATTATCGGTCTAACTTGGATAAAATGCAGCCATTAGCACCTCCCTGTTTTGCCGAAGTTTTGTTTAGGTTACGTTCCCAACAAGAGTTTATTTTGTCTCCAACTTTTACTTTTTCTTCGTAGAAGTCTTCATATCAGGATGTGTTTAGAGCATCTAAAAGCTCTTAACAATGAGGTTGTTCCAGGAAGGGATCATGGAATCATAGAATTGTTTAGGTTGGAAAAGACCTTAAGATGATCAAGTCTGACCATTAATTACTGTCACCTATCTGCAGAGTCATTCTTCCTACGTGGCTGGATTTGCCACCAAATTCCTTTTAAATGGGATCTGTTTTAAATTAAATTCTCTTTCTTACTTTCCTCCCTAATTCTGTGGGCATTATGCGGGTCAAGGGTCCCCCAAGACAGAGACGACCTGTACAGGGAGGATAAACAGGAATCAAGGTTGGCCCACAGGGCTCACAAATCCCCCTGGCTCTCCAAAGGGTTGGCTTCATCTCTTTCCAATTCCTTTGGGAAAAAATACCCAACAAACTGTGTTTCAAATGGAGCAACACCAGGTAAATGCAATCATCTCAGACAGCTGAGGCTGTGAGGATGAAACCAGGATCAGGAATTGTCTGGGATTCATGTGCCAGTTGTAGGATCTAAAACCTTTTCAATGAAGAAATTGAACAAACTTCAAAAGAACGTGGAGCTGTACCAGGGAGGCTCAGGCTGGAGATCAGGGAAAGGTTCTTCCCCCAGAGGGTGCTGGGCACTGCCCAGGCTCCCCAGGGAATGGGCACGGCCCCGAGGCTGCCAGAGCTCCAGGAGCCTTTGGACAGCGCTGCCAGGGATGCCCAGGGTGGGGTTGTTGGGGTGTCTAGGCAGGGACAGGAGCTGATGATCTTTATGGATCCCTCCCAGCTCAGGATATTCCACGATTCTCTGATCTGATGGTGGTTGAATCTCAGAGCTGGCTGCTCCCAGGGCAGGCTGAGCTCTTCATCCTTCCCCCTTGCCCTGTGAAGGTGTTGTGACTTCCTGAGGACATTTAGGGAGCTGAGGAGATGGAGAAGGACTTTTTACAAGGGATGGAGGGACAGGACACAGGGAATGGCTTCCCACTGCCAGAGGGCAGGGATGGATGGGATATTGGGAAGGAATTGTTCCCTGGGAGGGTGGGCAGGCCCTGGCACAGGGTGCCCAGAGAAGCTGTGGCTGCCCCTGGATCCCTGGCAGTGCCCAAGGCCAGGTTGGACATTGGGGCTTGGAGCAGCCTGGGACAGTGGAAGGTGTCCCTGCCCATGGCAGGGGTGCACAAACAGCAGTCCCCAAAGGCTGCAGGGCTGTTCCTGACAAGGAAACTCCTCATTCTGATAGTTCTGATGACCCTCTGGAATATAGAAATCTCCAACCTGGTGTTTTCCCCTCCCACTCATCAGCTGAGCCATAGATTTCAATAGCAGCTGCAGGGTTTGTGGTTCCAAGAGTATCCAGAGGTGTGTGTTCACACTTCCCCAGCTGCCAGGGCAAAATCTCCGTGGTTTCTTGATCCAGGTTGGTGCAAATCCCCACTTTAATGCTCAGCGATGCGTCATGGTGAGAAATCAGCCTCTGCAAAGGGTCTCTGAGGCCAAAGAGCCTTGCTGCTCCGAAGGAGGGTCATTAGGAAGGTGGGCTGACCTCCTGGAGCGTCCTGCCAACCCCTGCAATCCCTGCCACATCCCCTAACCACCCCGCACCCAAACTCAAGCTACACAAACAGCACAAATTCCCTGTGCTGCCTCCTCAGAGCTGCTAATCAGTGCCATGCCTCGCTCCTTGTTTTTTTCCAACACAATCATGGTGCATCCTGTGCTTGCTTGATCCACTTGGGGACCGGGGTGGTGCTGAAACTCTCAGTTGCTCCTTTTGAAGTGGATTTTATCCTTTCTGCCCCATGTGTGGTTTTTCCTGTGCTGGAAGGGCTGGATTTCCAAACAGACACTGCGGAGCCTGGCTTGTCCAACAACTTTTTTAACGAGGCTTTCCAAATGTTTCAGGCAGGAAGACCTAAATATTAATGCTCCTAGGAGAACAAGGAACTTGAACCGCTGCTGCTGAGCAGTTCATGATTTCCAGAGGTGCTGCAGCTCCTCAGATAAGGCTGGTGTGTGGTTTTGTGTTCAGCAGTAATTCAGGTTTAGCCGTGTGGATCGCTAAGACTGTGAGAAGTGTCTCTGTTGCTGTTGTGTCTAAAGATGGGCGTGAAGACCCCATGGAATAATTTATTCCTGTTGTTTGGGCAAAGTTTGTGAGACAAGGAGAAGAAATGAAGTCCGGGAAGAGAAAATTGAGGTGTTGCTGTAAGGCTGGCAGAGGTGATCAAGCTGGTGGTGTAAAATGGGAGCAGCAAAACGAGCGGGTTGGCAGCTGCAAGAAGCAATTTACCCTGCTGACCAATATCCCCTCGGCTGCATTTCCATGCTCATTCCACAGCCTGAACATTCCTGGTCTAACCAATCTCTCTTATTTCTCCTGCTGCCTAAAGTCCTAGATTGTGCCTGCCTAAAGCATGGCACAATCGCTTGGGACTAAAGGTAATGGCAGCTCCATCCTGGCTCCCAGACCTGTGGGAATGCACAGAGGTTGTCCCTTCTCTGTGGGATGGCTCTGAGATCCCCTGGGATTTTCCCAAACTCCTCGGGTTGGGATGGGTATCAGATAAATATCAAACCTTGAGAGGACACTGTGAGCCTGGAGGTCAGGACTGAGAGCCCTCAGTCTGATCCAGAGGTCACAGATGAAGCCCAGATGTGGCCACATCTGCCAGGCAGGAGATGAGACCCTATTTTGGGACCCCCACTTGAAGGACACTGAGGGGCTGGAGTGTGTCCAGGGCAGGGAACGGAGCTGGGAAGGGGCTGGAGCCCCAGGAGTGGCCGAGGGAGCTGGGAAAGGGGCTCAGCCTGGAGAAAAGGAGGCTCAGGGGGGACCTTGTGGCTCTGCACAACTCCCTGACAGGAGGGGGCAGCCGGGGAGGGTCGGGCTCTGCTCCCAGGGAACAGGGACAGGACAAGGGGAAACGGCCTCAGGCTGGGCCAGGGCAGGCTCAGGTTGGACAGCAGCAGGAATTTCTCCATGGAAAGGGTGCTCAGGCCTTGGCAGGGGCTGCCCAGGGAGCTTTGGAGTGCCCATCCCTGGAGGTGTCCAAGGAAGGGCTGGAGGTGGCACTCAGTGCTCTGGGCTGGGGACAAGGTGGGCATCGGGCACAGCTTGGGCTCCATGGGCTGGGAGGACTTTTCCAGCCTCAGGGATCCTGGGATTCTGTGATTCAGTGGAAAACCAGACAGCAGAAACTTTTTTTGCATTGCAGACAGAGTATGACAATCACTTAAATACAATCCATGAGGTAGAAGGAGGTACTGGAGGAAAGAAGAAAAAGAGAAGAGGGGGTGTTTCAAGCTACAAAATCCAGCTCCTGCTCTGCACTGCAAAATTTGGAAAGGTTTTGTTGGTTTAAGGCAATGAGCTCCTCCCTGCAATTCAGGAAGCGGCTTTTAAATTCCATTTAATACTAGAATTCATTGATTGTTTCCTATCAAGCATTTCTGTGGACTACACGGTTTTGCAGACTTAAAAGATCAGGTTTCTTAAACCCTGCATACTCCAGAGCTGCACAGCTGCTCCCGAGCTGAGAGCAGGTGTCTTTTGAGGTAATTAGTCTGAAATCCACCTGAGACCTGCCAGGTGAAATGCAAAAGGGCTGTTAGCATTCAGAAAGATTTAGCTGCACTTTCCCACTCTTAACCTTGGCTTAAAAACTCCCTCAGCCGCTCCTGGGGCTCCAGCCCCTTCCCAGCTCCGTCCCCTGCCCTGGACACGCTCCAGCCCCTCCAGGGCTCTCTGGCCAGGGGGGCCCAGCACTGGACACAGCCCTCGAGGTCCCTCAGCAGGGCCAGCCCAGGGGACGGGCCCTGCCCTGGGCCTGTGGCCGCCCCATGGCTGGCACAGCCCAGGGCCCATGGCCTCGTGCCCCCCTGGGCCCCCCTGGGCTCCTGTCCAGCCGCTGGCACAGCACCCCCAGGGCCTTTCCCGACGGGCCCTTTCCAGCCCCTCTGCCCCAGCCTGGAGCTGCAGGGCTTGGGGTGAGCCCGGGGCAGGGCCCGGCACTCGGCCTTGCTGAAGCTCAGCCCATGGATCCAGCCTGTGCTGATCCCTCTGCAGAGCTCCCTGTCCTCCAGCACAGCCACACTCCCACCCAGCCCCGTGTTCTCCATGAACTGACTGAGGCTGCGCTCCATCCCCTCGTCCAGCTCGTCACTGAGCAGGACTGAAATGAAACAGGACTGAAAGCTCCACCATTGCTTCACTTCGCTCTGGCTCCTCGTTGAGACCTTTACCACTCCTCTGCTTTTAGAGAAATGCTCAAATTTGGTGCTCCAGTGTTGCAGTGAGCTCTTTTAAAGGGGCCCATGCTGGACTATTTCCCCTTGCAAATACTTAAAAATAATTGTCTTACATATATTTTTATTTCCCGAGGCCACTTTTCTTCCCCTGGCTTTTTCCTGGATGAGGAAGCATTTCTAAACCCACCACTTTGAATTCTGGCTTTCCATGTCACAGTGACAAAAGAGAGAGTCCACCCCAGTGCCACAAAGTGTCCCTGAGGGAATTATCAGCACCCTGATTCTGGTATCATTCTGTAAATCCCAGTCAAATTCCAGCAGAATTTCTTCCCGCAACTGGGATGTGGTAAGATATGAGATCTGTCAGTGATTCAGAGCAAACCCTTCACTGGAGCTGTGTGATTGGAAGGATGTGTGTGGGGTGAGCAGCTCAGGAAAACACCTTCGGAATCATCCCTCGGAGGCACCTTGCTGCGTGTTCTTTGAAGCCTGCTTGGAAAGGAGGAAGTGATGGTTAATCCCATGGGAATGTCACCTCTACACTCCTCTTTACACCTGTGCTTCTCCTCTTCCCAGCACACCTGGCTTGTGCTGCCCCTCAGAGATAACCTTTGGAGCTTTCCTTTGCCAGAGGAAGTCATCCCAAGGGATGGTAGGCTCAGGTGGCTCTAGTAAGGCAGGGTGGGGAGGAGGACAGAGGGTTATAAAAGGATCTAAATCCATTGGAGAGGGTCTAAAGGAGGCACACAGGGATGGGGAAGGGGCTGGAAGGGCCATACAAGGAGAGGCTGAGGGTGCTGGGATTGTTCACTGGGGGAGACTGAGGGCAGAGCTCACCGGGGGCTGCAGCTCCCATCTCTGCTCCCTGGGACAGGGACAGCACCCAGGGAAGGGCTGGAGCTGGGCCAGGGAGGCTCAGGCTGGAGATCAGGGAAAGGTTCTTCCCCCAGAGGGTGCTGGGCACTGCCCAGGCTCCCCAGGGAATGGGCACGGCCCCGAGGCTGCCAGAGCTCCAGGAGCCTTTGGGCAGCGCTGCCAGGGATGCCCAGGGTGGGGTTGTTGGGGGGTCTAGGCAGGGACAGGAGCTGATGATCTTTATGGATCCCTTCCAGCTCAGGATATTCCACGATTCTCTGATCTGATGGTGGTTGAATCTCAGAGCTGGCTGCTCCCAGGGCAGGCTGAGCTCTTCATCCTTCCCTCTTGCTTTACAGGCCTGTGCTTGAAGGAGAACTGATTCACCAGAAACATCTGCTCCCATGGCCCTGCTTCCCAAGCAGCCCTGCCTTGTGGGGTGTCCCACATCCAGGAATTCAGATTAGGAAGAGGTAAAGAAAGGTGAAACAGGTGAGTCATGGTGGGCTGGAGAATCGAAGAATAATCTCCGAGTCGTACGTGGGTGAGATTCTTGCAACATCTGAGTTGCAGAGGGCTGGAGACTTTCCTGGACCTCTCCCAATATTCACCTCTCTGTTAAAAGCTCCCTGTCACTCCTTATCCTGCTCCTGCAGAACGTGGGATCTGGTTCCTGGTGCTTTTCATCACTTGGAGGGTGGTTATCGTGTTTCTCCTCTGCCCAGCCCTTCTCAGGTAACCTGGAATGGGTGAATGGGGTTATTGCAGGTGGATGCTGCAGGAGCAGCCCTCTGGACTCGCTCCAGCTGGTTCTTACTTCCAGGAAATGTGATGTGCAACACAGGATCCTGCACTCTGGCCGAGACCTCCTGGATACAGAATAAAAACACCTGGTAGAACATCACCTTTTCCAGCTGAAAGTTGAGCTGTTCTGCTGAGAAATTATAGAAAAGGGCTGCTTTTCTCACATATCTTAAAAAGAAATTAGGAAAAAATGTTTGAGATGGAAGAAGATGGGTTATTATCATTTTCATTTCAAACAGCTTCACATAAAATCTCTTTCTCCTTTCTGAGGAGGTTTTATATTGTGCCAATTCTCTTGGTGCCTGCGTAATTCCCTGGGTGTAGAATCACGGGATAGGGAATGGTTTGGGTTGGGAAGAGCCTTCAAGCTTGTCCAGTTCCATACCCTGCCCCCTTCCACTATCCCAGGATGTCCTGGTGTCCCTGCCCATGGAAGGGGTGGACCGGGATGAGCTTGAAGGTCTTTTCCAACCCCACCCACATTGATATTCCATGACCTTCCAGTGCTTTTATAAATATCCAAGAGCAAACCTGCTGTCATATTTCTTTCCAATAACCAAACACTATTAATTTATTAATATAATTGAATGAAAAATAAAGCAATTTAGGAGCTTTTATTAAAATACCTGCCAGCAGCATGGTGGAAACTCTTCCTGCCTGGCCCAGGGTGTGTGCCTGGGTGATTCAGGTGAATGCTTATAAAAATGGTCAAATAATTGCTCAACTTACTTAATATTGAGATTTATGGGACAGTGAATGAATCTCTTGTGAGGAAAAAAGCCAAAGCTGTGGTTTTGGTGGCCCTCAGGCCATCGTTTCTCAACTGGAAAGTTGAGGCACACGCCGGAAAGCCTTGGGATGAAAAACAAGGAGCAGCCCGAGCAAGGTTAGGAAAGGGAAACTGAGCTGTGAAATTGCTGTGGTTGGGAAAATGAGCCATAAGCTCCATGGAAAAGGCTGGACTGCTCCAGGGATGAGGATCTCAGCCCCACAAATGCCCTGGGGAGAAGAGAAAGATGAAACTGGGAAGTGGGAATGAGGGGTTTGTTGTGTCATGTCTTGGGATTAGTGGGTTATTCCGCCAGGGGCAATCCCATCCCTGCTTCCTTTCATCCAACAGCTGCCTCCGAGCAGGTGGGATGTCCCAACAGCAGGGAATGGCTGAGGGAGGAGGAAGTTTGTGAATAGGGAAGGAATCTCTTGGCTCTTCACCAGGGCCGTGGAAGCCCTAGAGAGAAGGGCGTCGGTCTCCTTAGCCCTCTCCCCAAATTCCTATCCCATTATCGCCCTTCCCAAGGCAGGGAGGATGCTCCTGAGCCCTCCTCGCCAGAGCAGCAAAAATCAGTTTTTATGAAAGCTCAGGACTGGTTCTGCTGAAAGAACCTCAGATTTATCTGTCAGTGATCGGCTGTGATGAAATTGTGGGAGATTCTGGATCTCCTCATGCTCCCCGAGCCTTCAGGAGACTAGTCTGGGAATTTGACTCCAAACTTGACTTCTCTCTTTAGCTCTAGGAAGTAAAAAAAGAGAGGTGGCAAAAAGGGAGTAGTTTTAGATGGGATGTTGGGAAGGAATTGTTCCCTGGGAAGGTGGGCAGGCCCTGGCACAGGGTGCCCAGAGCAGCTGTGGCTGCCCCTGGATCCCTGGCAGTGCCCAAGGCCAGGCTGGACATTGGAGCCGCCTGGGATAGTAGAAGGTGTCCCTGCCCATGGCACAGGATGGAATTTTGGAGCTTTGAGGTCCCTTCCAACCCAAACCATTCCATGATTCTATGGAATATGATGGGAATATTTTAGTGTAACATCAGCCTGACGAGATAAAACACACGAAATCTTCCTGCAATTTTACACGTGGATTTGAGAGAGGATTGTTAAGGGGTTTTGAGGAAGATTTTCTGATTTTTGCAGGATTTCTTTCACTCAAAATATGCTCCAGCCAATATCTCAGTCTGGTTTTAGACAAGCCCATGGCGTGGTGAGGCAGCTGCTCTGTAATTATTTGTAAATGAAATCAATCAACAGCCAATTCATGGCTCCGTGCCATGATTGGAAAAAGAGGGAGCTGGTGACATAGCAACTGCCTCCAGATATCCAGCTTTTGCCACCAGACAGTTCCCGAAGAACTTGAGTCATCAAAAATATCCTTTGTTGCAACCTTTGGATTTTTCCTCATCTCCAGCGTGTCGTAACCCTGCATTAATGTGCAAGCAGGTGTATTCCTACTGCTGTCCCTGGGGAAAAAGGGATGGAGCTCTCCAACCTCTTCTCTCCTTTTGCAAGCTAGCTGCTCCTCAGTGAGCACATTCATAGCAAGGGAAATGGGAGAGATCTCCCTGCATTTGAATTTGAATTGTATCAGGAAGAATATCCAATAGCATTTCATCTGAAATAATTAAAAACATCATATCTATGTCTTGGTGAAAGATAAGAGGAATCTAATTTAAATCCAGTTTCAGGATAATGCCTGCTTTTTGTGCCCTGCTTATCTGCTGCAGAAGTTGGGGGAATTCTGCTGAATTTCTGCTTGCCTTCCCTTCTCTCTATTTCACTTTTTTTCTGACACTACCCTAGAAAGGAGCAGTGCAGAGAACCATGTGAAAATCCTATTGATTCTGGTGAAACCCTTGAATTATCCCAGAACTGCTGCTTTTATTGGTAGAAGATCAATCCTAATAGATAAAGCTGGAGTGCTCCAGACAGAAGAAGGCCCCTGAACACACAATGTTGTGTCCTGGAGGGCCGTGTTTCATCTTTGCAGAGCAGATTAGAGCTGCTGAGTTCTGTCCTGAGATCCACACGGGGCTGTCGAGTTAGTTTTTTATGTCTTTACATTGCCCCTGTGGAAAACAATGTCCAGGTGAGGGGTAGAGAAGGGAGGAGGTCCCTCCTTCTAAAGTTATCTGCAGCAAAAAAATGCAGATTGGTGGGGCTTTGGGAGAAAATGCTGATGGAGATCCGTGTAGGGAACGGTGGGGAAGGTGACAGCAGGACATTGCACCCTGCCCAAAGTGGGAGAACTGGGAGTGCTTGGCACTGGGGAGGGAGATGAAATAACGGAAAACTTGCCAAATCCTTGAACTTTTTTATTATTTATTAATGATACAGTCAAGTGGATCAAGGGCTGGTGTGATCCTGTTACCGCACAGGGAAGTTTGGCCACGTGCATTTCCCTCTGGTGTCCCTGCTGGAACTTTCCTGGAACTGCTTCCCAGCTCCCAGAGCTCGCTCCCAGCACTCTGGAGCTGCTGAATTTCAGCTGGAGAGGGTGGGAAGGTAATTTTTTTTCCTCAATATTTTTCTCTTCTTTTCTCAAAGCTGGACTTTGTTTGCAGAACCCCAAACCCCGTGAGCAAACAGCCACTCCCGGAGTGTCAGGATCTGCACATTCCCAATTAAGCTGCCAACCTCAGCATGGTGGGTTTAGGTGTCAGTCATGGAATATCCTGAGCTGGGATCCATCAGGATCATGGATCCAACCCCTGGCCCTGCCCAGACACCCCAACAATCCCACCCTGTGTCCGGGAGTGGTGTCCAAACGCTCCTGGAGCTCTGGCAGCCTCGGGGCTGTGCCCATTCCCTGGGGAGCCTGGGCAGTGCCCAGCACCCTCTGGGGGAAGAGCCTGTTATTCCTGACATCCAGCCTTTTGCTGCACATGCAGAAATATTGGGAAAAAGGGCCAAAATGCAAGTGCTGAGGGGTTTTGAGTGTTTTCAGTCTGTGGATAGAAAGCACAGCTTGCCCTGGGAAAAATCCACCTGCTCACTTAAAGCCCAGCTTAGAGGGAGTGGTTTTAGCCCAGCAGTGCAGCCTTGTCATGCCAAACAAAATAAAAACTCTGGGACAAGCTGGATATGGAGCCGCTACTCCAAAATGAGCTTCTCGCACAGTTTTGAGCTGTGGAATCAGAGAATGAGAAGTTTTCTAGCAAATTTATGCCTTTTTTGGTCGTTTGTAGTTTTGTCGGTTGAGCAGGGCATGGACAGGACTGACACAGCTCCTCACCTCAAAAAAAAATTATTTTAGCCTTCTAAATCTACTGAAGTGAAGGATTTAGGAGGAAGGAGTTGCAGGTTTTGATCCTCCTTCTCACCTCTTCCTGGGCTGCTTCTGATCTCGGCGACCAAGGCTGGGTGGGGAGTGTGAAGCAGCTCATCGGAAGGGGATGAAAAGCCTGGCTCTGATCAGAGGAGGATGAAAAGCCTGGCTCTGGAGAGATGGACAGCCAGCAGGAGGGACAGATGAGAGTGAGGAGGAATCAAAGGGGAAAAGGTGTGAGAGACAGGCAACGGGGGTGGGAAGGGCAGACAAAACGGGCAGAATCATCAGGGGCTGCTGAGGGAAAAGCTGAGCCAGGCAGAAATCCTTGTAGGAGATGATGTTTTGTCTTGCAGCTGTTCTCACTGGGAAGTACCTGGAGTGGGCAGAGAGGTGAAACAAAGGCTCAGTTGGCTGTGGCGTCTCCTGCAAATCTGAGCTCCTCTGGGGAGAGGGGACTGTCGGATGTGTGTGAGAAATGGAGTGAGAGCAAGCACAGAATCCCAGGGTGGTTTGGGCTGGAAGGGCCCTCGAAGCCCACCCAGTGCCACCCCTGCCATGGCAGGGACACCTNGGGCAGAGGGGCAGAATCCCCCCTCCCCTGCAGTCCCAGAGGTGAAGAAAACACATCTCAATTTGCTGTTCAGACCCACTCTTGTTTTCCGCATTTATTTGTGTGATAAAGGAGTGGGATGCTTATGGAAGCATCAGAGGCTTCCACAGGGGGCCCTGGCAAACTCTGCAATCCTGGATATGCAACAGCAAACCTGAGAGAGGTTGTACCCAAAAATCCCGTGTTCCTAGACCTATTTTTTTTTATATATCCCATCATTTCTGGCTTGGCAAAGCTGTCTCCCCTTGGAAGGTTCCTTGGGAGGGGCAGATCAGAGGATCAAAGGAGTCAAAATGTGGACTCAGAGCTTGCCAGGCCAGTGAGATTGGTGAGCCAGGAATTTGTTTGCACCCAGGTCCCCTTTGGGCTCTGCCCGGATTGATGCAGCACCTTTGGGGAGCCCTGCATTAACAGCAGCTCACTTTTGAACACAAACACCCACTTAATAAAATAATCCTGAATTTCAGGGCCTCTCTGGGATGGGGATCTCTGCCTCAACACCTTTGACAGCAGAAAATTGAGGGTTTGTTGGTTTTTTGCTTGGGTTTTTTTTTGCTGTTGTTGTTGTTGTTTCTCTGCTGTGTTTTTGCCTAGGCCTCCACTAATTAAGCAGTAATTTAGCTGCTTACACTTTGAAGTTTCATTCACTACCTGTCCTGTGTTAAGTCAACAAAAGGCTACATCTAAGGCAGCGAGGCTCAGGCCATCACTTTTTTTTTTGCTCTTTGGCTGCCTAATTAAGTGTAATTACTTTATTTTGTGCCGGGCTTCATACTCGTACTGTTGCCTTGTAATAATTGCAATTGCCTGGATGCTGCGGGGGGACTGTTTGACGCCAGAGAGGAGACGTTCCCGCTGTCCTTCCCTGGACTAGCATGGAAGTGCAAAGCACAGAGCCAGCATTTCCCTACCTACTCATTAGCTGCCCTGGAGGAGAAGCACCAGAGAGGCGCTGCTTTTATAGGGCCAGGATGTGTAACGGGGCGGCTGCCGTGCCTAAAAATAGCCTGTGCTGTTGGGGACAAGCTGGGATTAGCCACAGAGGGAATCCTGCGTGTTTAAAGGAGTGACCTTCCCGTGGCACAGCAGCTTTGCATCCGCTCCCTTTTTATTCCGCGACGATGACAGATCAAAAGCGGCGCGCTGCCACTCATTATCTCTCTCTCGAGGGGGATTTGAAGAATTACTGTCCTCCTGACAAGCAAAACACCCCTGCTGCTTCTATTTGGGAGATCAAGCAGCCACCTCAACCCCTCCCCAGCCAAAAAAAAATCACCTGCATTTCATTTTTCCCCCTCGTGCATCAGGAAAAGGTTGCTGCAGGAGGAGTAAATGAGTGCCCAGCATGGTTAATGAGCTCGGGGAGAGCTCCCTGACCCACGGAGCAGCCTGGATTTGGAGCCAGGCTTTAATGATTAATCATATGGGAAATGTAGGCTCAGTAGCACTAATAATAGGGGTGGCTTTGGCTCTGTGCTGGCCGGGGACACCGGAGCATCCTCGGAGCCCTCCTTCTCCTCGGTGGTGCCAGCAGGTCTGCGCTGAGCAGTTAAAACTAACGGCACATCTAAAGTCTCCCAAGCTGCACTCGAGTTTAAAGAGGAAGGGGGGAAAGGGAAAAAGAAAAAAAAAAAAAAAAAAAAAAAAAAGCCCAACACAAAAAGCCAAACAACTTCTGGCTTTCTACAGGCCAGATAATTTGTGGAGTGTTTGGAGGAACATCACAAAGCATACAAATGGAAAAACAATTAATCAACTTAATGGGAAAGAGGGATGAGGCTGGGTCTCTGCAGAAGCAATGTCACAGCAGCGTTTGGGTCCTAACAGGAAGCAGGAGTTCAGTCAGAGCTGGTTTGATATCAAATGGCTTGGGGGGGGCAGGGAAGACTGAGTTTTTATGGCAGTTTTGTGAGGGGCAGCGAGATAAAAATCAGGGATTTGCTGGGGCGAGGGGTCGGTTTGGTTGTGGGGTTGTTTGTTGGGGGATTTAAACACTCAAGAAAACCCGATTCCTGCCACATATTGTTCTGATTTCAACACCTCAGGCTGGCTAGGCCTGAATTATAAAGAGAATTCTTTGCCTTTGTGCCTGTGCTTGGCATCCAGCCCTCTGAGTTTATCCTGTCGGTGACAGAGTGCACATGTCACTAGTTAACAACGGGGAGATATTGGGCAAATGTTTGCTTTTTCCTTATGGAATAGGATTTTAGGCTGTTTAGGGAATACAGGGATGGGGGACTGTATTTTCAGCTGATCCACTTCGTGTTTAGGACCCCATGAGGAGAGTGTTTGGATGAGGGCTGAGGATGAGAATGTTCATCTCTACCATGAAAAGCATCTCAGTTTTACCCAGCATGTAAGCTAAATCACATAAATTCCTTTTTTTTCCTCTTTTATCCTACATTTCCACTCTCTCAGAGCCCTGTTTGCCATCTCATGATGGCACAAGCATGGGAAGCAGGGAGCCTGTGGGTCTGTGCTCGATTTCAGGTGCAGGGACATCATTAATGATTAACTTCCCTCACTGAATGCCAATTTAAACCTGGTCCATTTAGAGCATTGCGAGCACGGAGCCCTTGGAGTCAGGCTCACATCACCAGATTCATTTGGGGATGAGCTGAACAAGGTTGTGCTGGCAGAGCTTCAGAGGGATGCTCTGCATCGTCCTTTGGAGAGCCAAAGGAATCCATCCAACTTCATATTATATACAAATATTAATACGCATTTATAATATTTTATATTTTTGAGAGAGGGGGACTTAGGGCAGGGGCCTGGTGCCAAGGGGGAATGGCTTCCCACGGATAGAGGGCAGGGTTAGGTCAGATATTAGGAAGAAATTCTCCCGTGAGGGTGCTGAGGTGGTTGGATTTTGTTTCCCTTACGCTTTGTTTTCCACAGATCGATGTTGAACTTGATCCGACACTTCACTGCCCAGGTTTTGAGTCTCAGACAGACCTTCAGCAGTTCTCAGGGAGGTGAGAAAGTTGGCAGGCTGAGAGCTGGGGCTGCTCAGCCTGGAGAAGAGAAGGTTGTGTGGAGAGCTCACAGCTCCTTCCAGGCTCTGAAGGGATACAGGGAAGCTGGAGAGGGACCCTGCAGCAGGAACTGGAGGGACAGGACACAGGCAATGGCTTCCCAGTGCCAGAGGGCAGGGATGGCTGGGATATTGGGAAGGAATTGTTCCCTGGGAGGGTGGGCAGGCCCTGGCACAGGGTGCCCAGAGCAGCTGTGGCTGCCCCTGGATCCCTGGCAGTGCCCAAGGCCAGGCTGGACACTGGGGCTTGGAGCAGCCTGGGACAGTGGGAGGTGTCCCTGCCATGGCAGGGGTGGGATGAGATGATCTTCAAGGTCCCTTCCAACCCAAACCCTTCAATGATTGTGTGATTATCAGCCCTCGTTATCTTAACTCACCGAGGGTCATTAGCAGACATTCCCATCTCCCTGCTCAGGGTGTCGAATAAGGCTAATTAGTCAGATATAATTGGGATAAGTCCATTTGCACACCGGCTCTTTGGAAGGTGATTCCTGGCTGGGTGTAGGGACTGTTTGCCCCCCCAAATGTTACTTAGTTTATCACCCACCGCTACATTTGAAACAGTGATTTGGACCCAGCACGACACTTGTGAGGCCCCAAGAAATCTCCCCACCAGGTCTGATCCCAATGGATCTGGGAAAAGCATTCCCACTCTCTCCCTCCCGTGGATTTCTCTGTGCGGACACGATGTGAAGGCAACACCCAGATCTCTGCATGCCTGGAGCCGACGGGGCTCAGCTTGAAGATCAAAACTGCAACCCCCAAATGCTTCCAGCCCCTATGTCCTGCTCCCAACAGCTGGGATTGATGGGCTGCTCCCCAGGAGAACAACAAAGTCTGAGCTGGGCCTTTAACAAATCGCCAGGGGCAGGAGGGGAGGGAGGATAACGGAAGGAGAAGGACGGTGCCTTTAAATGAGGAAGGAAAAGGAAAAGACAATGCTTGCGGGTTTTTAATTGCACAAGTCCTGGGGCCAGCGAGGAAAAGGGCTCCATCCTATTGGACCCCCACAAATGGCTCATGAGATTTCAAACCATTTCCAGAAAACCTGAGCAGTACCAAAGGGATACCAGGCCCTCAGAGCAAGGATAATTTGGGTTCTTTCAGTCTTCCCGTACGGCAGCAAATGTCCCCAGATCTGTTGTTGCCATGTCAGTTTCTGAAGGGGAGCTGTATGTTCTGGAAAACGGTGATTTAAAAGTAGATTTTCTTCCTACGACTCCAAAGCCAGGTCTAGGTAAGGTCTCCCAGTCAAGTAAACTCTAGCCCAGGCTTAGCTGAGGCTTTGATAAACTTCATATTTCTGGGAGGAGCCAGTGGGGGCAAGTTAAGTCTCACATTTTTTCAGCTCTTTCGGGGAAGCCCCATGTGTGTCCCAAATCTCACTTTATACAGATTTGAAAGATTTGAAAGATTTGAAAGATTTGAAAGATTTGAAATATTTGAGTTTGGCAACTAAAAGTGCTGTGGGATGAGAGGGCAGGTATTTATGTGGGGAATAATTAATTAAAGACAGGAAAAACTGAACAGGAGTGAGCACCCAGCCTTTGGCAAGGAGAGATGTCACCAACAGGTGGTTAAAGGATTTGAAGAAGGATTCAATGCACTGAGAAATAAGTGGGAGAACCACGGGGTGGAATAGTTTGTTGATGACATCAAGTTTTATCCCCTCAAGATTTACAGTTGAGGGGCAGCTCCCCTGGGATGCAAATAGGCTTTGAGAGTGAAGGACTCCTGTGGGAAGACACAAAAATCAGCAGAAGTGGAGCTACAGGAGAGGCTGGGGGAAGGGCATTTTGGATCTTAGCCTGGAAAAACACTCAGGAGGATCCCACAGAATTGTGTGAAAAAAGGAGTGGTCAGTGGGGTTAGATGGGATATTGGGAAGGAATTGTTCCTTGGGAGGGTGGGCAGGCCCTGGCACAGGGTGCCCAGAGCAGCTGTGGCTGCCCCTGGATCCCTGGCAGTGCCCAAGGCCAGGCTGGACATTGGGGCTTGGAGCAGCCTGGGACAGTGGAAGGTGTCCCTGCCCATGGGATGGGATGAGCTTTAAGGTCCCTTCTCACCCAAACCATTCTGGGATTGTCTGACTTTAAACCAACTGTTCAATACTATTACAAACAGAGTTTTTTTTCCCCTTTTCCCTTTTTGACCAGTTATCCAAGTTCTGATCCAGGTCTCCAAGTCTGCTTGTGTTGTGTCTGCCAGCATCTTTGATGGCACTGCAGAGTGTAAGGGCTCCCAAGCCAACAGCTGGAAGGTCTGTAAGCGTTTTAAGGTTCTGTGCACACTCAAAAAACCCATTAGCTGAATGTTTTTTAACAGCAGAATACCAATCTTGGAGCAGTTGCAGGAGAAAGAACTTCATATTGAATTTTCTTGCCTTTAAATTTGAAGTAGAAGGATGTACTGCTGTGGCTTTGTCTTTTCAAACGCAGCTCCAAAAATACCACGCAGACACTTTCAGATACTTCCCTTGTAATTGTAATGTCTCTCTCGGCAATGGGGCTGCATTATAAAGATGTATCGTGGCTGTGCTGACGGTACTTGTTCCACCAAAAAAAATCCTCATTAAAGCCAGATTCGATATTAATAACTGCTTGTTCTTTTGGGAAACTGAAATTGCTCTTATTGAAAAAGCTGAAGTAACTCACCCTTTTGTTTTTTTCCTTGTGAATTCCATCCTCCTTCTCTACGGGGGAAAGAAATAATCCAAACAGGACAGGGATTCCAGCTGCAAGGCTGCTTCTGTTTTCTGGAAGCTTTCAAGTAATTAAATGTTGCTCTTCCTGGATAGTGTGCCCAGGCCTTGGCAGGGGCTGCCCAGGGAGCTTTGGAGTGCCCATCCCTGGAGGTGTCCAAGGAAGGGCTGGAGGTGGCACTCAGTGCTGGTGGTGAGGTAGGGATCGGGCACAGCTTGGACTCGATGGTCTTGGAGGGCTTTTCCAACCTCACTGAGTCTGTGACGTAAAAATCTGAGAGAATCCTTTGAAATCCAGGGAATGGGCCATGGGGGTTGCTGTAAAAGTGGGATGAGAATGGGTCAGGTTTCCTCTTGGGCGAACACTTCATTCCCAGTCTGAATATTCCACATGGGAACAAACCCAGTGTCTGCATGAGCTGCCATCAGTGCCTGGCCCTCTCTGTCCTCCCGTGGAACTGATCCAGTCTGGAGCACGTGAGTTCTGCCGTGTGGTTTTCCTCACTCACACCCATTCCATGGTCCCTGCTCCTCTGGATTCATCCCTCCTTGCTGAACTGGGACCCTCAGACTCCCGATTCCTCTCTCTTGAAGTTTCTTGTGTCACCCTACAGCGTTTTTATGCTCTCGTGGTGTCCCCTGGGCTCTCTGACCTCCTCTGTGCCTCAGACACATCCATCTGCAGTTTAATTGCCCAAATTCTCCTTCCGCCCGTTTCCCAGTGCAATCTTTGAGGGTTTTGATGGTTTTGCACTTTGTCTGTGACACGAGGCCTGATTCACGCAAATCCTGCACTGCCAATCCTTTTTTCCCTGATTTCATGGAACTCTACAATCCCAGAACGGTTTGGGTTGGAACGGACCCTAAATCTCAGCCAGTGCAGTGGGCAGGGACACCTTCCACTGTCCCAGGCTGCTCCAAGCCCCGTCCAACCTGGCCTTGGGCACTGCCAGGGATCCAGGGGATGACAAAGCTGTGCTGGTGGCTGGCCTGGGCTGGCCTCGGGGATTTATTGCAGAACCTTTATAAAACATGCTCCATTTTACAAATAATGGAGGAGGCACAGAGAAAACCTCCTGTAAACTGAGGCAGAACAGAAGGAAGGTCCTTAACCTGCTCCATGGTTTTGCTGTTGGCTTCTCATTCCCACTCATCCCTGGAAAACTGAGGTGTGAGTGTGTGGATGGCCAATATCTCTGTCGTTACACGGGCACAGATAACACGGCTGATTAACCGTGGCTAACGAACCACGGCTAATGAAGCACGGCCGTGCTTTGGGACACTCAGCAGTGCCGCTGCTGTGGGCTAAGGAGGGAAGCAGGAGCGGGCCCGTCCCTGCCCTGCTGCTCGGAGCTCCCTGCATCTCGCCAGACACTCAGACTCCTCGGAGCACTTTCACAATCATCTCTTGGCTCCTCAATTACCGCTTCCTCCTCCTCCTCCCCCGCCTCTCCCTCCTGTTTGACCTTCTGGTCATTCCTCCGGCGCTGGATGCGGAGCAGGAGCTCCACCACCCCTCCAATTAAAGGTAGGAGAGTGTGGCACATCCGAGTTGCCTAACGAGCCTCCGAACCCCCTCCACCTCTCCTTGATCTCACTTTGGACCCATTTGGAAGCCCAGTTTTCTGCAGGCTGCCGTGAACTCGCTGGTGCAGCGATTCCAGGGGCTGCTTTGCTTTTTTGGCTGTCAGTGCAGCGTTAGGCACAGACTGAATCCCCGGGTTCGCCTCTTGCACTCGGGGGATTATTTTTAATTCCCGAAGCCCACTGGATGGAATGATCAGCAATCAAAGAATAGGCAGTTATCACTCTTGCAAACTTTCCTGGGCCTCAGTAATTAACCCAACAAATTAGTTAAAGGCTCCAATGCGGAAGGAGATCGCTAGACTGTGGTCAAGACACACATTTAAGGATTTTTCCCTTAAGCTGCTTTTCTGGGGGAAGCTTTGATAAAAGCCATATGATCTCAATTATCATTAACTCCGTGTGGTTTCGCTGCGTTTGGAGCTCTCAGACGTCAGCAGACAGGAGCCCTGTGTTCAGGCTTTAATGTAGGACTGGTATTTATGTAATTCCCGTTTGGATTTGTCAGCTGACAGCTGAAAGGGAAGATTTCAGACAATTTATAGGCGCAGCCTGTGGCCCGTTGTGCTGAGTGACACTTCCTTCACGGAGCTGATGTGACAGAGAGCTGCTCCAACGTATTTTAAATGCCAGCTTCAAAAACCCAAACATTTTCATTTTACCTCACGTGCAGCCTGAAAAACTCAAGGGTGAGTTTTAAGGTGTCGCTGCTCAACAGCAGACTCAGAGTGATTTAATAAAGTGATTTAAATCCTCTTTTCAGAGAATTCCTACCCTCTTCAAGTCCCTAAAACATCAAAGTGTCTCTTGGCTTGAGCTCTGCTCCATCAGCCCGAGCCTTCCTCCGCAGGCAGCGGCAGGAATTCGGCAAACAGGGAGATGTGATTCACTCTTAAGATCTTCCAGTGTGCGGATGAGTCACTGATAAGGACATGGAAGTTGTGCTGACCAGATTGAGAGCATGCTGGGAATCACAGGATGTAGCTGGGAACAGATGAGGGAGCCTGAAAAATCCTATAATTGAGGAAGCACAGATGAAAATCCCCAGCCTGGGGAGTTCGTCCCACTGGGAGGAAAAAAGTCCAGTTTAGGTTTGGGTTTAGGCCTGTTCACCGCTCATGAAAGTTTGGGGTTCTCAGCAATCTGGAGAAAAAAAAACAAAGCTAAAACCAGACCCCAGAATTAACCCCAGATCATCTTTATTCTGTTGCATTTTGGCTGCATGTGACTGGAAATGTTGTTAGCTGAGCTTTGTGTCCGTGTCTCACCTGGATGCTGGGGATAACCAGGAGGCAGAAACCTCTCAAGGAATTATATTTTCACTACATTTGGAATTTCTGGTCATTTTTTCCCTAGCCACAGGTAGAGTTACATCATAAAAGCTGAGGGAAGCTTGAAAATTTTCTCTTGGCTTTTTGTTTATGGGGCAGAACCCAGGGGTGGCTGCTTCCCTTAATTCACCAGAATTCTGGGGACAAGGAGTGGGGAATTCTGTTTGGACACACCACGAGCTCTCAGGCATTTTACACCCTTTAGGAAAAAAAAATCCAACTTTTGGCTCCCAAGATCTCAGATGCCACTTCCAGAGGTTCCCTCAACCAGCGGGACTGACAGAACATGATGGGATGTTCACCTTGGTCTCTCTGGGACATTTGGGGACAGTTTGATGCTGCTCTGCCTCGTGCCATCATTTTTTTTTCCCAGTTTCCTCCTCATCTAAACCCTGCCTGGCTTTTTTTAGGGCTGCAGTAGCCAGCCTGGAGTAGCACAGGTGGTGTTTCCCAGCGTCCCAACATCAAATTCTGGATGCTTTGCTCCTAAATATGCAGAGAACCAGGCTGGGAAGCAGCCAAATTCCTGCTTGGTGTCACACACAGACTCCTGCAGCACAGCAGGCCTGGACTCGGCGCTGGGATTCCTCACACTGATTCATCCCGAGGTTATTTTTCTGGGATATTGCCAGAATCATGGCACAGCTGGAAAATCTGATGCTGATTCATCAACCTTCACCAGCTACTCCTCAGAAATCTCCAAGGGCAGCATGCCAGGGATAAAGTTTCCCTGCGGCTGTCAGGAAGGTTTAAGAGAATTCCACTTTTTCTCAGGAAGTTTCAGAGCTTTTGGGTTGTCAGATGCTACAATCATAAAGATCAACTCCACAGCTTCGAGAAAAGCCTTAAGATGCCTTAGAATATTTTCAAAATGCTTTAATATTTTCTGGTTTTCAACATTTTCAGCGTTTCTTTTCTTTACGATGTTCTGAACTCCTCAGTGTTCAGCTCAGAAGTTGGAATTTTAACTTCCCATGGCTAAAAGCTCTTGTTTCATTGATTAGAAATTCTCTGATATTTCTAATTTCTGAGATTTGTCTCAACCAAGGCTCGTGGGAGCACAGACAGGCCCACATTTGTCTGCTCTTCCCAGATTTTCCACGGCAGGTGACGCTCTGCATTCCATAAAAATGGGATAATTCCTTGTTTTTCCTGTGGAACTCCAATATTTGCAGTGTCCCCTGCCCCAGGCAGGGCGTAAACCCAGGACATGCAGAGGAAACCCCCCAGATCAGAGGTTTCTCTGGTGATCCCTGGTGCTGCTGAACAGCCCAGACCAGGGTTTTTATTTGCATTTTTGCTGATTTCTGCACGAAACTTCACCACCTGCATGAGAAGGACTGGTTTAGGAGAAGAGTTCCATCCCGCCAGGAGGGCGACATTCCAGAATGATCACAGGATCATGGAACAGAATCTCCTGAGCTGGGAGGGACCCACAGGGATCATGGATCCAGCTCCTGGCCCTGCACAGACACCCCAGCAATCCCACCCCGGGCATCCCTGGGAGCGGTGTCCAAACAGTCTTGGAGCTCTAAATTCAGGATGGGAGGGAGGTGAGGGGCTGATCCCAGGCATTCCTCTCCCCGAGGAGGTCTCCTCAGAAGAAGCCAGAGGCTGAGTGTGTCACTGTCTGATGGGGTGCCCCAGGTTTGGGTGGAACCTCTCCCAGGTAACACCAGCAGATCAAAGGGCAGCAGAAAAAATGGAGAGATTTGGGAAAACCTTCACTGGCCACTTTAAAACTACTCCAGAAAACCTTGGAATGCTTCAGCTTGGAACAGACCTTAAAGCCCATCTTGTCTCCACCCCCTGCCATGGGCAGGGACACCTTCCACTGTCCCAGGCTGCTCCAAGCCCCAGTGTCCAACCTGGCCTTGGGCACTGCCAGGGATCCAGGGGCAGTCACAGCTCCACAGGAAGTTCTCCTGCCCGCTCACTTCTCACAGCCTTCCTCCTGCAGCACATCCCTGCCTGACCGTGCCCAAAAATGTCCCAGGAGACTCTCCTCCCTCATCTGGTTTCTTTCCTGGGCAATGATTCCACCACAGGGGTTCCTGAGGCTGGAAGTGCCCTTGGAAACTGCTTGTGGAGGGCTTTGCACAGGGCTGGGAATGAGAAGAGGCTGAAAAATCAGAGAATCCCAGCCTGGTTTGGGTCGGAAGGACCTCAAAGCCCATCCAGTGCCACCCCTGCCGTGGGCAGGGACCCCTTCCACTGTCCCAGGCTGCTCCAAGCCCCAGTGTCCAGCCTGGCCTTGGGCACTGCCAGGGATCCAGGGGCAGCCACAGCTTCTCTGGGCACCCTGTGCCAGGGCCTGCCCACCCTCCCAGGGAAGGATTTTGTCCGAATCTCCAACCTCCATCTTAAAAGAACTGCTCCTGGGCATCTCAGCAGCAAACCCAGGCGGGGAAGATGGCAATTCCCACTGGGAATGTGAAAACATGCGGGCTTGGAATGCACGGCCTTGTCAAACAGGGGCTGGGCCCTGCCTTAAACACAGCCCTGGCTTAGACAAACCCCAGCTAAGAAAAGCCTGCGGTGCTGGGGACCTGCAATTGCTGAGCTGGGCTGGGCTTGGAGGCAGAGCCACCAAGGGAACAGGAATTTAAACACAGCCCAACAGCACAAAGGTGGCTTGCACGGACTGGCCTTGCTGCTGACAAGGGTTTGGATTGCTGGGAATAAAACATTGCTCATCAAACCTTTCCATGACAGAAAAATTCCTGCATCCATCTCATCCTGCTGCTCCAAATATGCTGAGGGAAGTTAAGAATTAATTCTATTGAGCTTTGTATTGCTGTGTTTTGTTAACCCTCCTCAGCCAAGCATGCTGGAATTGCATTTCCTTACCCTTTTCCAAGCTTTTCCCATTTACACAGAGCCACTCCAAACTAAATATTAGGGAAGTGCTTTTCAAGGCAGTGCTTGGATCTGCTGGCTTACGTGCTGGCAGTGGGATAGGTTCCTGAAACCCCCAGCAATCCCATCACCTCTGCTCCCTGAGCTCCAGCCGACTGGGATAAACCCTGCAATGCCCTCTTCTCCATTTCCAGGTGGAGGTGGGAGTTTGCCTTCATAATCCGGGCAGTAAATGGAATTAACATCCTGACAGCCCCGGAGCAGCCAGTGGGAAGCTAAAAACAAGGTGCTGTTTAAAGGCTGCTGTGGGGAAAAATGGCCCCAGACTCCCAGGAAGTGTCCTGGTCCATCTTTCCCTGCTCCCTGAGTTTGTATCCTACCGGATTTTCATCACATGGACAGCCCTGCACTCTGGAGGCTACCAAAAAATGAGTTAAATGCTGTTATTTTTAAAAGAAATCGTTAAAAACCCCACCATGTGAAGCCTGATTAATCAGTTGTTAACGAGATCACCATCTGCATAAAGCCGAAGCAAAAAACCTCCAGTAGAGGGAGTGACCAAATTAAAAATCCCACCTAAAGTGCCTCTGGAATTTCATGCTGCTGGTAAAAGTCTTTATTCCCGAAATGTTTGGGAAGCAGGGAATTCTCTTGCTCAGAGCCTCGTGTGTGGGGCTGACACATCCCACACTCAAAAAGCGACATTAAATGTGGGAGCAGATCCAGAAATTTCCTTCTTTTTACAGCTGTGGCTGCTGTCACCATGCCCTCCATCGGGATATTTGGGATGTCACGGGCATGTGTGACACCAATCACCCTGGCTGGAGGTTCAAAAGGATCCCAAAATCCCAGCTTTGATCCTCCCTGAGCTGAAGGCCAAACAGGAGCTGTATTCCTTCCCCTGCTGGAGAAAAGTCCTGATTTATCCCAAGGATTAAAAGGTTGGGTGGCTTTTAGGGAGCCCTAAAACAACAGCTCGGAGGTACCTGGGATGATGGGGCTCATCTGGCCCTGTCCCTTTTCCAATCCATCTTTATCAGTCTTCCACTGGCACCTAAAAAAGACTTTTTTCTTCAAAGCAGCTTTAAAAAGCTACTCCTAACCAGGGTGACGCTGAAAGAAAAATCCCCTTTTTTCAGTGGACTTTAAATTCCTCTTTTCCCCATCACTTCTCAGTTTAATCTTCTTTTTCTGCATTGTTTGTTTGTTTTTTCCAGCCAGCATTGAAACTCTGAACTGGGATTTCAGAGGTGCAGTTTTAGAAGCCTGAAGTTTGACAGCCCCTCGCTCAAAACCTGTCCTAAGGTAAAAACCAGCATTTATTCTATTTCAAAATACGATAAGAAAAGCAGTGTTTGGGGAACGAGGAAAAAAAATTGGGCGCAGTAAAAGAAAGAAGACACAACCCCACCTCAAACTGAACTTCCAGCACTGACTTTGAACAGGGGGGCTGATAGACAATTAAATTGTCAATAATCCCTTATCTCTGTCCTTTCTTCCAGCTTCCCAACGCAGTTTTTTTTTGCTTTCTGTACCCAGGCTGACCTGGCTGCTCAGTCCCGTGTCAGGTGAATTTTTGAAGCCCTATAAACTTCCCAGCTGCAGCACACAAACACTTTATTTTTATTTTCCCTTTCCCCCCAAGACAAACAACATAATCTCCCTTGGGGAAAACAAGAGGGCTCCAAGTTTAGCAAGCAGGCTGCAGTGATCATTAGTGCAGCACAATTTCATGGCAGGAAGTCGCCTTGGATCCCCGGCTCTGCATCCCAGACATTTTATGGGCTGGATGCAGAAAGCTCGGCTGGGGAATGTTGGGGTTTTTAACAGCCATATTTTGGGCCCATAAAATAACCAACTACAACGGTTCATTTTCACCCACACACCCAAATTGCTGGTTGGGATCACAATTTCAGGCCCCCGACACCCCTTACACAAACAGACAGCGCTCACCAGCAGGAAAAAAAAAAAAAAANGCTCGGGGGATTGGGATGGGAGTTAAAAAAACACCCAGCAAACGAGCAGCAGCTGCCTGATTATACCCTGCAGCCAGGCTCCCCAGGAAGCGCTTCCCAGGATGTGCTGTCTCCCAGTTCTCCCATCTCTCCATCACCTCTGCCTTGCTGGGCTCTCCCACCCTCCTCCCGTCAGCTGCTCCAGCCCAGAGCAGCTTCCAACAGCAGCAGCGACTTTCAGTTTGTTTTAGCTCTTTCCCAAGCTCCTTCCATGGGTGTTTTGGGTTGGAGGAAAATCCAAAGTTATGATCTCCTCACCCTAACAAACACTTAGTCCTGCGTGAAATACAAATACACTGCATGGCCAAGCCAAGATGGGAAATACTTTAGGGTTTGTTGGTCATTCAGTGCAGGAAAAACAGGGGAAAAGGGAATAAAGGCTTGTTAGGATGATGATTTGGTGGAGCGAGTGGCATCCCAGCCCGTGGCAGGGGTTGGAACGGGAGGATCCTTCAGGTCCTTTCCAAGCCAAACCATTCCATGACTCTGTGATAAATCAAATAATACCTCTCTCCCTAAAAACCCAACATCCCTCATCACCCTCATCTTCCAAACGAGAGGATCTTAATTCCAGATTCATATTTACACAGGATGCCTCTGCTGGAAGTAAACTTCCACCAAAGCTTTTCCAAACCACCTCAGGACTTCTAACAATTTCTAGAGGGGATTGAGAGCCAAATCCTTATGAGATCTCAAGAAAGAAATCCCCAAATCCCAGAATCCGAGAATGCTTTGGGTTGGGAAGGGCCTTAAAACTCATCCAGATGTGGGCAGGGACACCTCCCACTATCCCAGGCTGCTCCAAGTCCTGGCCAACCTGGCCTTGGACATTTCCAAGGATCCAGGGGCAGCCACAGCTTCTCTGAGTATTGACTAATTACTCTGAGTAGTAACTCCCAAATATCAGCTACTCAGTAACATAAATGGGACTGGAATTAAAATGGATTTTTTCTGGGATCTTCCTGAGATGGAATATCAGGCTAAGCACCCCGAGCTGCTGCCTTGGCAGGCCCTAAAACAAGGAAGAGTGGCACTGGGCTGGAAAGGTGCAGATTTCTGGAGCAATCCTGCATTTCCAGAAGGAATTATGTGGTGGTGATTAAAGAGGAACTTTCTCTCATCTTTTTAAGTCTCACTTGCAGTGAGAAACTCGCACCAAGCATAGAAAGAGTTTTAAACATTTTAAGGTAAAAACTGGCTGTAAAATAGAGATTTAAAGGTGACCGAGGCCCTCCAGCCAGACCTTTCTGCCCGGTGTGACCAACCTGGCCTAAAAAAAGCAGCTCCACCCTGGAGGCAGCACATTGCATCTCCTTTTTCTGCGTGTTCCCACTCCTCTGAGCCAGAGGGGAGCTCAGCTTGTAAACACAAATCCTTTGGAGTCTGCCTGGGAGAGGCGATGTGTGTCCCGAAGCTACATCCCAGGAGCTTCTCTCCTTAAATGGCTTCATTTCAGAGTGGCTGAAAAAGCAGCAGCTTCCTTCTGGCTTTCCTGGGCAGAGAACGTGGGGAGAAGCTGGAATCCTCTGTCCTGCCCTGCCAGGAGGGGTTTTATCCTCCTGAGGGCCTCCAGCTCCGCTTCCTGGGTGGAACATGTGCACACTTGGGCGTGCAGAGCTGCTCTCTCCTGGCTCCTGCATCCTTCATCTCTCACCCAAGTTCTCTCCAGGACTAATTTCCAGTTTCCAGCCTGTGAATGCTGAAAGCATGGGTGCAGAGAGGTTTCTCAGTTTTCTGCCAGTGTCTGTGAGAAAGCAAAGCTTTCTCACAGACGCTGTGGGAAAACAGTTGAGAGATTTTTGTAAACTATGGCACTGTTATTGATACCAAAGAGAAAATATCTGAAGTGTTGTTGGGTTCAGCCAATCCCTCCAAGGGGTGGCTGCTCAGTGAACCAATGACCTTATGCCAGTCCAGCGTGCTAAGGTACATAAGCGAATTTGTAAATTAATAAAGCGTCGGTTTCATATCACTATAAACCGTCCATGTCGTTCCTCCCTCTGCCCACCAGCGACACCAGCCCCCAGGTTTCTTGGTTTGCATCCATCTGCAACCTTCCAGCTTCAATCCCTCTCTCCAGCAAGGCTCTGGATGAAGCCCTGACAGCTTGTTCCTCTCATGGGATGCACTGCAGGAATTCTCAACAGTTTTAGAGGCTTTTTAATGAAAACTTTAAGTTCTACAGGTGCTGTTGCTGCTGGTGAGCCGGGGATGGGAGAGGATTTACAGACCTCTGGGTGATTTCTTTTTATTTTTAAAATGGAGGTAATTTGAGCAGCAAAAGCTGCTGCTGGAGTAGGTTTGAGGAAGGGCATCCCAGATCAACATGCCTTGCAAGGCACCATCACTGGTACTGGTTTTCACAGAATCCCAGACTGGTTTGGGTTGGAAGGGACCTTAAATCCCATCCAGTGCCACCCCTGCCATGGCAGGGACACCTTCCACTGTCCCAGGCTGCTCCAAGCCCCAATGTCCAGCCTGGCCTTGGGCACTGCCAGGGATCCAGGGGCAGCCACAGCTTCTCCGGGAATCTTTGCCAGGGCCTCACCAACCTCACCCCTCAATTCCTTCCCAATATCCCATCCATCCCTGCCCTCTGGCACTGGGAAGCCATTCCCTGTGTCCTGTCCCTCCAGTTCCTGCTGCAGGGTCCCTCTCCAGCTTCCCTGTATCCCTTCAGAGCCTGGAAGGAGCTGTGAGCTCTCCACACAACCTTCTCCTCTCCAGGCTGAGCAGCCCCAGCTCTCCCAGCCTGGCTCCACAGGGGAGGTGCTCCAGTCAGGACATGCTGGAGCCTCTCCACGTCACAGCTCAGCTTCGGGGGTGCAGTGAATATCTGAATTTACTGCTAGGATGACATTCCAGCTGTAAATCCATGATTCCAGCACGTTGGGGAGGTGGTGGAAAAGCAGCTGCACATCCCACTCACCAAGGTTGTGGCAGACACTATGGAAAATATTATTTCTCTATTTTTGGAGGTCTGAAATTCATGTCTAAGAGAGGGAAGAGGTGAAACGGTGTTGTGTGACATGCGGGGGTTTCTTTGTTTTAAATGTGAAATCTATCTCTATCTATCTATCTATCTATCTATCTATCTAAATATATAGTTGCATCTCAAATTATGGCATTCTATAGCTACACCACCCCTGAACTAACTCTTTACACCACTGTGCAAAACCAGAGGATTCCTGCTATTTCTCACTCAGCTTCAGTCAACGCTTTTACACTTCAGACTCTTGGTTTGGGGCGAATTTTTCTGACTTTTATGTTCCAAGATTTCCTTTATTTCACATCAAAGCCACACACCATGAGCTGAGCCAACACAGAACCACCAGAATTAGTTTCCAGATCGCTCATTTTCTGCAAATCACATTACAATGGCTCCACTTACGGCGTGGTTTCCGTGATTGGAAGGGAATTTAAAAGCAAACTTCAGCACTCAGCAAATCCACGGAGGTCCCATGACAAATGTAGGGAGCTAAAAGCAGCGAGGGAATGCTGAGCATGGGATGCTGCAGGCTCTGAGAGCACAGCCTGGGTTTAGTGATTCACCCTAATACTTGCCATGGAAAATGAGATTTAATCTGCCTTCCCAGCACGGGATGGTCTCTCCTAAATCAGGATCAATCAACACAAGGCAGTGAAATCTGAGCCACCACGTTGGGAAAGGCTCTGGAGTTGCTGATATGGGGTGGAGTTGGGTTGGTTTGGGTTTTTTTGAAGAATTACTCCTCCATGGAGCACTAATCCGAACCTGAACCGTGAACTCCAGCACCATAAACTCTCACGCGCTGGGGTGGCGTCAGGAAGGAGAAGAATGGACAAAATCCCACACTGCTTTGGGTTGGAAGGGATTTAAAGCCCATCCAGTTCCACAGGCAGGAGCACCTTCCACCATCCCAGGGTGCTCCAACCTGGCCTGGGACACTTCCAGGGATGGGAAGCCCAAAAACTTTTCCAAACCTAGGAAGATGCTGAACTGTGGAGTCCAAAGGCTGGGAGAGCATTCCAGGGAAAAGCCGGGGCTGGAATTGCTGGTTGGATTTATGAAGATTTTCAGTGCTGATTCCAGAGGGCTCTCTGGGCTCGGCTCTTCCTGACTTTTCTCAGGTGTGACCTTCCCGTGCTTCCCTGTCTGTGTGAGTTTCCCCAGAGGAAAATCTCCTCCCCCAGTGCCATTTATTCCTGTGTGGTGTTTTAGCTGCCCGGTGCCAAAATCCCAGGGCACATTTTCCATACTGATGTGCAGATCCCCGCTTTTTTTTTGTGGTATTAGTGGGAAGAGTCGTGATTCCATGAGCTGGACCAGACAGAGCTGACTCCCTGCCTCTCTCCCATCCTGTTGTTCCTAAAATCCACCACCGGGAGCAACCTAACTTGCAGCTGGATCCTTTTGGAGTGCAAAGCTCAATCCTTAAGTTTTAAGAAGGATCTTCTAAGCAGAATCCCTGGATTCCATAGGTTGTCTTGCCTGCTTCTCCCCTCTTCCTCACAGCCTTCCTCCTGCAGCACATCCCTGCCTGACCGTGCCCAAAAATGTCCCAGGAGACTCTCCTCCCTCACCTGGTTTCTTTCCTGGGCAATGATTCCACCACAGGGGTTCCTGAGGCTGGAAGTGCCCTTGGAAACTGCTTGTGGAGGGCTTTGCACAGGGCTGGGAATGAGAAGAGGCTGAAAAATCAGAGAATCCCAGCCTGGTTTGGGTCGGAAGGACCTCAAAGCCCATCCAGTGCCACCCCTGCCGTGGGCAGGGACCCCTTCCACTGTCCCAGGCTGCTCCAAGCCCCAGTGCCCAACCTGGCCTTGGGCACTGCCAGGGATCCAGGGGCAGCCACAGCTTTCCTGTGTCACCACCCTCCCAGGGAACAATTCCTTCCCAATACCTCACCTAAATCTGCCCTTCTCTAACATTTTTTGAATATTTTAGCCCAGTCTAAGCATGAGCTGGTCAACCTCCGAGCACAGGGCTGTCTGCCTGGGTCTCTCATGTGTGCGAGAAGATCTGTGGAGCCGCAAGGAACAGATTTGTTGAACTCTCCCCAGTGTGCAGCCTGTGCCACTTCAGAACACTCAGAAGTAGAAACACTAAAGGGAAAAAAAACCCTCCCTTTTTATAGCCTACTGTCTCGTTGAAAGTGATTTATGAAACGGAGCTTCCTGCCCACCCAGTGCACAGAACAAATACAGAAAGAGCTTTGAAATAGCTGCAGCACTGTGCTATTTTCAGTAATATTTAGCTCAGACTTAGCCAAGAAAGCCCTCTAAGCTCAGCAGACAGACATAAAAAGAAACGCTCCTTCTGCATTTTTGTGTGTGCGTGCGTCTATTTTGGGTTTTGCTCCTCTTTTCTCCGGTTCCATGCCTGACTATCAGGGCAGCCCCAGCTCAGGGGAGCAGCCTGAGCTCAGTGCTCAGCACCAGCAGCAGCTCTGGAGCACACGCCTCGTGTTCAGTGCCTTCATAACCATCAGCCTGTGCTTGAACTGAGAGCTTTTATTTATTGCGGTGGAACTGATCTCTGCTCCCTGGGACAGGGACAGCACCCAGGGAACGGCTGTGTCAGGGGAGGGTCAGGTGGATATTGGGAAAAGGGGTGGTCAGAACTGCCCAGGCTCCCCAGGGAATGGGCACGGCCCCGAGGCTGCCAGAGCTCCAGGAGCGTTTGGACAGCGCTGCCAGGGATGCCCAGGGCGGGGCTGTTGGGGTGTCTGGGCAGGCTGGATGATCCCTGCGGGTCTCTCCCAGCTCAGGAGGTCCCATGATTCCATGATAACTTGTCGAATTCAGTCCCTTCAATAGCAGTGGAAAGTGTTGCACGAGTGGATCACACTTTGTGTGTGTGTGTGTTTAGCAAGCCCCATTTTCCTTTTCCATAACTGAGATTTTATCTTCTCAGGAGATGTCCCCTGTCACGGGTGGCACCAGGATGGCAGTGGGAGGACACTGTCCAGGCCATCACCAACTGTCTTTTCTTTCACCCTTACCTGCCAAATCTGAGCTGTGGCTTGTTTTCACAGTTATGCTGAGAAGAAAAGATAAAACCAAGCCTAAACCCAAGCCCTTTAGGCTTGCCAAGTCCTTCTCTCCTGCCCTCCTCAGAATATAAACTCAGATTAAACACACAGTGAGAGTTCACCAGGATGCTCTTCCCTTTTCCCTGGTGATTTGGAGGTGCAGTGTTACTTTTGCACGAGGTGGGTTTGGATGCCTGCAGAGCTCCAGCATCCTCTTCCAGCCAGGAAATTTTTGGGATGGGATATGGCAAAGCATCCCCTTGGCTTGTGCCGACCTTGCTGCTCCTGGTTCTGTGTCTCATGCCTGTGGCATGGACAGCAGATGCCACCCAAGCTGTCCCACAGCACTCTGTCACCTCCTGCCCACCCTGGGAATTCATTTTCCTTGTCAGGAATCCTCCTTCCTGCAGGAAACTCTCACTTGAGCAGTTCTGGCATGGGTGGGTGCTGGCAGGATCACAGCATTGCTCCAGACCGAGTGCTTTGGGTGCTGTCTGCTTCTGGATATCTGGATCCTAAAATCCAGAGTTTGTCCTGACTCTGTGGAAGTTTGGGGTTCTCGGAAATTTGTGGGATTCATCAGCATTTCAGTCTCCAACTAAGTTTGGGGTTCTCCTCGGAGATTTGTGGGATTCATCAGCATTTCAGTGTCCAACTAAGTTTGGGGTTCTCCTCGGAGATTTGTGGGATTCATCAGCATTTCAGTCTCCAACTACTCCATCTCACAACCTATGGAATATCTGCAAAGCTTCCCAGCTCATCCCAGTTCACACACACACATTTTCCTCTCATTTTTCTGCTTCCAGTTGCTTTTGTTATCCCCAAAAAGCTCTGGGATCCATCTCCCTGATGAAAGAGATGTCAGTGGGGCAAAACTCTCCCGAAATCTCCTCGTGAGCCAGAAAGGTCCCTCTCCCTGGTGTTCCCACGCTGTTAACACGTGGTTTGCTTCTTGTGGTTGGCTTTGGAGATCAAATCCATGTGCTGGGGTAGGAAATGCTGGGGAAGGTCCGTTTCTCAGGATGCTTCATCAGACAGGATCCTTTAGAACATACATTAAAAATACATCAAACAAACCCATTATTATGGTTCCCCTGCTCATTCTGAAAACACCACCAGTGACAAGGACTCGGGATTTGGGTTGGTGTTGCCTTGAAATTAAATAAATCCCCCTACTTTGGTAGGACTCCAAAAAAAAACCCCTTCTAAAATGATCTTTGAAAATGAAAAACACCATGTTATTTTGTTTTGACGATGTATTATCCAGCTGCACAGTCAGATTTAATAGATGAGACTCCACTAGATAGAAAAATGAGTCATGAGATTGAATTTCCATCGTCCCCACAACAGGACAGGTCACTTCTGTCACTTCATTCTTCCACCTAAAGCAAACTTTTTGCTGTGCTTTTCCTTTATTTGGGAATCATTTGGGATGTGTGCAGTTTAGAGCCCTAAGAAGGAACATGACTTTTACTCTAGGAAAGAGGATAAGAATTTCAAAGGCAGCAGCTCCAGAGCCTGGGTATACTGGGATGAGCTCGGGAATAATGGGATGAGCCCAGGTGTAACAGGATGCTTGGTCCTCAGCCCCATAATCACAAGGAATAGCTCCTCACCCATGACTAAAATCCTGATATCCAGCCTTCCTGCTGCATTCCTCAGTGGGACACATGGCTCCTTACACATGGCTGTTTTCCCTTCTCCTCCTAGCCCAGGAAAACCTTCGATCCAGCCTTTCTGTCATGCATTAGGAACTCCACAAACATGTTTACTTAAGTACCAAACCACATGAGCTCAGCATTATTCCATGGCTCCAGCACACATAAATTACAGTGGATTGTGGGGGAGCAACTTTGATCCGGGAAAGCCCACACTGAATTCCCTTGGAGGAGGCTCGGAGCGCTGAATGCTCCTTGTCTCCCTTTCCTCTCATCCCTGATTTTGGATTGCTTGCTCCGTCTGCCCTGCAGACTACAAGGGAAGCAAGCACAAAGAGTAGCCCTCGGAAAATCAGGCTATTCCATGGATCCAGCCTCTTTCCCTGACACTCATTTGCAGGATCTCAAGTGGCACTCACAGAAAATCCCTTGTCCCCAACGCCATGTCTGTCACCGTAACAGCGCCGGAGTAGAACAGCAGCTTTGGGGAGGAAAAATGCTGTAAGGTCCCAATCCTCCAAAAAAAACCCTTGTAGCCAAGATTTTTTTCCCCATCAGAGGGCCTGTCCTGGGATTTTGGCCTCATCAATACTGCAGGATTCTTGTACAGTGACAATTTTTTCAGCGGGGCAATGAGGGAGGTGCTGTCGTTGGTGGAGGAGCTGAGAGACAAACCCAGGACGTTTCCTCCTTCCCAGCTCTCTACATTTGACCCAGTGGGACATCGGTGGCAGGTCACCAGGCCTAGGATGTCCTGTCCTCCACAGCCAGTGGCTCTTTCCTCCCTTTTGGAGAACCTTTTGGCTGCTGCTCTCCAGCTGATTCCACTGCCGTCAACACCAGCACCAGAAACACACCAGAAACACACCGGAAACACGGCGGCACTGCCGAGCTGATGGTTGGACTTGATGATCTTGAAGATCTTTTCCAAACTTAAAGGCTCTACGAAATCATTCCATTAAATCATTCTGTGAAGTGATTTTGTGAAGTGGTTCCATGAAATGATTCCATGAAATGATTCCATGAAATTATTCCGTGAAACGATTCCGTGAAACGATTCCGTGAAACAATTCCATGAAACGATTCCATGAAACAATTCCATGAAACAATTCCTTGAAATTATTCTATGAAACGATTCCGTGAAGCAATTCCATGAAACGATTCCTTGAAATTATTCTATGAAACGATTCTGTGAAACGATTCCGTGAAACGATTCTATGAAACAATTCCATGAAACGATTCCATGAAACGATTCCATGAAATGATTCCATGAAATGATTCCATGAAATTATTCCGTGAAATGATTCCATGAAATGATTCTATGAAATGATTCCATGAAATCATTCAAAGAAATTATTCTATGAAATGATTCCATGAAATCATTCAAAGAAATTATTCTATGAAATGATTCCATGAAATCGTTCTGTGAAATGACGCCATGAAATGATTCTGTGAAATCATTCCATGAAATCTTTCCATGAAATGATTCTATGAAATGATTCCGTAAAATCATTCACTGAAATGATCCCCTGAACTCTTTCTGCCTGGGTGTGATTTAAACACTGAGGAACTATCGTGGCTTCCATGGAAGTGGGGAGAAAGAGAAACATTGCTCCCGATGCAAATGGCAGCAGGAATCGGTGCGTGCTTGCCTTTGAAGAGTTAATTGCTTGTTGTTGATTAAGCAGCACGAAGCACTGCTCATCACCACTGAGGAACAGCCCTGTGCCAAGCGTTTGATTTTTCACTCTTTGTTTGTACGTGTAGAAATCCAAAGCCACGAAGCTGGGGAAACTCTACCCTCAAAGCGAGGCCGTGCTCATGTGTTTGTATAAACACGGCTTTACAGAGCCCTGCAGGACAGTTTGACTCGGGTCCCATTATTCCTCCCTTGGTTTTGGCAAGCTGGGACACCCTCCCAGCCCCGGGCTGAACATGGGTGAAGCCATGTGCATTAAGAAACTGATCCTGCTGTTATAGGAAACATTTTAAAGCGTTTTGGATCCTGATGCATCCAGAAGTTCACCTTTGTTGCAATAATCCCGAAAAAAACCCTTTCCTTCTATTTAGTCGGGGGGTTATTACTAAAAAGTACCTTGCAAAAGGGTGAAAGCAGAGAGGAAGAATTGATAATTATAGTTAATAATTAGTTCTTCATTAATAATTATGATTCCTAAGCTAATTCACAGCTGTTCTAGCTGCCATTCCTTTTATTACTATATTATATAAATATATTATAAGCTGTATAATAGGTTATATGTGGCTGATAAGGGCCTTAAAATGTTGCTGTGTGTTAAACTGTGCTGCCCCATGTCTGTGTTCTGTCACTGCACATATCGTGAAGAAGAAATAAAGAATTAGAGGATTTAAGGAGGAAACGTTATTCCAGAACTCAGGGAATTCGCAGCACACAAGGAAACGCCCATGTTTTTTCAGGAGTATTATCTGGTTAATCTTTTCTCTGATCAGAAAAAGACAAATTAATTGATTTTTGGTTTAAGGACACTAAAAATCATCCCTGATTCCCGAGGCTGAGGGAGCCTTTAGGAGTTATGCATTTGGGAAAATGCTGTGCCCACACCCAGGGTGCTGCCACTGGGGATCCTCTTTAGGGCCAGCACAGGATCCCGGCCATGTTTGAGGTCCATCCCTGGGATCCAGGGAGATCACTTGATCCCAAATGGATCTGCCCCTTCTTGGACCTGCTGGTGCTGCTCTCCTTGAATCCGTCGCTGATGTTTCTCACGCTGAGCCTCCCCTCCCTCCCTTTACCCTTTCGCTCACCGGTGCAAACCTGCAGCCCAAACTGCTGCAAAGAGCCTCAGTTTCAGGGAGATTCCACCCTTTTGTTCTCTCCTGAGTCAGACGAAGTCACGCTTCGGGATTCTGGGTCGGAGGAAGTCCCTTTATCCGTGAAGGATTAAGGCATCCCATGGCACAGCCTCTACTCAGCTCCTAATGGAATTTCCAGCAAATTCACCCGGCTCTGGCAAAGTTCCACCTGCTCCCGGGACCTGGAGTCCCAGCCACCCTCGGGGATCACATGGTGATCCCAACATTCCTCACCCGAAGGAGCCATTCCCACCCCTCAGATCCCAACATTCCTCCCCTAAAGGAGCCATTCCCACCCCTCAGATCCCAACATTCCTCACCTGAAGGAGCCATTCCCCTTCTCCTGCTCTGCCTTTTCCTGGGCAGAAGTGGGCTCATTTCCTTTCCTCGCTCCATCCCTGTCCACCTTCCCAGTGGATATTTCAGCAGCAGCTGCCTGTGAGCCCCAGGGACCTCCCCAAACGCAAATTTTGGTCAGAGGGAGCCATGAACCACCAGGATTCACCTGACTCCTGCTGGATCCTGAGGGTTGTTCCAGATGGATGCTGCCATATGGCAAGAAAACCCTGTTTTTACCATCATTTAATAAATGTAGAGCCCAAGCAGAGCCCCACCCTGGCTTTGTCCCTGCGGAAGAGGTGCCCATCAGCTTTAGGGTGCCTGTGAGATGCTGCACCTTCAGAGCATTTCTAGGAATAAAGGATACACAGAGCTACACCCATCCCTGTATTCCCTGACACAGATCCATTCCCATCCCGTGGCTTTCAGATCCTCTCGAGAGGAGCAGAGAGAGCTACAGGAGTTGTCAGACACTGGCCTGGCTGATAATACACAATGCCTTAGGCAAATCAACACACAGGTGCTCATCCCCACCTTTTCCCTGAGTTTCCTTGCCTGGGAAATGTCGGGATTTCTGTAGGCTCCGTATCCTGTATTAGGATGGAGCTGTAGGGCGTCAGGACTGCTGGGAGGTTGAACAGCACCTGCCTGACACCTGCTCAGGGGGACAGATCAGAGCCTGAAAGCAAGAAAAACAAAAGATGTTGTGCTTAAAAGAAATAAAGATCAAATAAAAGGTACAATCAAAATACCCTCTCGGTTAAGATCCACCTGCCTCAGCCCCTTTTTTCCCAGAGGGAACATTCCCAATGGAAATACAGCTGCTGGAGTTGTGTTTAGCCACAGGACAGCTGTGGGCAGCACTGCTGGGAATTGCACAGGTTGGGTGAACACGGATGGCTTATCTCAAATATTTACGGCCAAGGCACGGATTTGTGCAACCACACGTGTTGGACAGAGGGATTGGGGTAACAGGAGCAGCTGGAATTTTTTCCCTGGTCTCCCTATCCCTACTCCAGCCTCTAACTCAGCCCAGGGACTCACTGCAGTAGAGCCAGCAGGGCCTGGGGGGCTGGGGACAGTCCTGGGGACACTGGGCTCCTCTCAGGGATAGAGGTGTGGCACAGGCCATCAGGGGCCAGGCTGGCATTGACCCTGGCCAGCGACCAAGCACCGCCCTGCCCTTCACTCACTCCCAGGATATGGGGAGAAGAGTGGAAAGGAGAAAGATCCATGGATTTGGATAGTGACAGTCTGATAAGACAAGCACCAACTGTGCGTGCAGGCAGAGCAAGAGGAAGAATTCATTCCCTCTTCCCATCAAAACCAAGAATTCATTCCCTCTTTCCATCCACAGGTGGTTTTTCAAGCACTTGCACTCCCTCAGGATGGGCAGTGGTTGCTTGGAAAGCCAAATTTCATAACCATGGAAGTGTCCCACCTCCTTTCTCCTTTCCATGAGCTTTTAGTGCCCACCACAATGCCATGACCTCCATGATCAGGTCTGTACTTTGATCATGAGTGCACCTGAATTTTCCCCGTCTCTCTCTGCCTGCTTTGGCAGCTTGGATTTGATTTCTACTTTCCATGGTTTCCTAAAACAAAGAGGGTCTGTCAATAAACAGAGCACAGGGCCTTTCTCCTTGTGATATCTCATTGTGGGGTGGAGCCTCCTGGGCACGAGTCAGCTCCTCTGGGGACTCTGAGATCCCTGCCTTGCGGCCAGACCGTGATCTGCCTCTTCCAGCATTCCTGGGAAGCTGGGGCTCCTGTTGGAACCCACTGTGTGATTGACACAGCTCCCTCACTCCAGGGAGCTGTGGTGGCCTGAGGTGCAGGGAGCCCCATGGACACCCAGTGCAGCCTCCTGGCTTGGCCAGAGAAGTGCCCAACCCCCTGGGCTGGCCCTGCTGAGGGACCTCGAGGGCTGTGTCCAGTGCTNGGATCCTGGGATTCCATGATCATGGTGCCACA
This sequence comes from Dicrurus megarhynchus, assembly GCA_013399195.1. Taxonomy (NCBI): domain Eukaryota; kingdom Metazoa; phylum Chordata; class Aves; order Passeriformes; family Dicruridae; genus Dicrurus; species Dicrurus megarhynchus. Next base: position 213,009 of record VXAD01005719.1, read on the forward strand.
TTCTGCTTTTCTACCACCACCTTCTCAAGCGTCTCAAGCCCAGCTCGCAGAAACACTCACTGGGCTGTTGGACGATTTTTCTCTGAGCCAGTTGCTCAGAATCATGGAATATCCTGAGCTGAAAGGGACCCTCAAGGTTCCTCAATTTCACCCCAACAACCCCACCCTGGGCATCCCCGGAAGCAGTGTCCAAACGCTCCTGGAGCTCTGGCAGCCTCGGGGCTGTGCCCATTCCCTGGGGAGCCTGTGGTTTGATAAGAAGGGACAGATGAAGTTGAGAGGAACATCAGGTGCATCAAGTACAAATTTTTTGTCTTTAGTTCATCAACATTTTGTGTGTCTGGTTAGTGTTTTGCAACAGGCAGAGATAAGAAATACTTTTAAGGGTGGAACTAAAGCCAGCGGTGGAATTGCCATCCCTGTGGAATCCCCATCCCTGGAAATGGTAGAAAAATGGGGAAATGTGGTGCCTGGGGACGTGGGTTAATGGTGGGCCCAGCAGTGCTGGGTTAATGGTTGAACTCAATCACCTTGGAGGCCTTTCCCACCCTTGATGAATCCGTATTTCTGGATGTATGGCCAGGAGAGCACATTGAACCCAATATCCCCTCCAGTATCACCAGCAAAAGGAAAGAAGTGGATTAAGGCAGCACCAAAACCTCAACCCTGGTCCTGCCTTCCAACCACCCTGTCCCGGCTCCTCCTGCCTCCCACTGCCTGCCACAGTTCACCCCCAGCCCTTCCATGGGGAAATTCCTCCTGGAGTCCAACCTGAGCCTCCCCTGGTGCAGCTCGAGGCTAAAATAAAGCTCAGTTTTGTGGCTTTGGGGTTTGCATTTAACCGTAGCAAACACAGGATAGCCATAATTACTTAATTAATTAACGATTTGTTTCGGAGTCAGAGCAGTACCTGGCTGCTTCATAGGTGTGAGACTCAACCTCCCAGCTTTAATAAACCTTTACGAGGGACTTCCTGACAATGTCCAGGTGCTCACGTGGAAATTTTCCTGGATTTTTCCGTTTTGCTCTGGGTGTTGGGAGCAGCATAAAAGAGCGTGTTATGATGCACAGTAACCTGCAGAGATTTGGGAATTTCTGAGTTCCCTAGTCCCCTGCATCTCCGGATGTCATTTATCAAAACCAGCTGCTCTTTATATCACTAAGTCTTGTATCGATGTCTATTTAAAGTTAAACCGAGAGCCAAAGAAGCCTGCTTTGATTTAAATAAATCAAAGCACATCACAGTCGCAGCAATTAATAATCCGAGGCTGGGGCAAACATGAAGAGTAGGAGAAATCCACTCAGGCAGGGTTGGTTTTGTTTCTCGCTGCTTTTCTAAAGCGTATTAGAAGCAGCGAGTCTTTGACTCAGCTTCCACAAAAATCCCTCGGCAACAATAGGAACGAAGAGGCTCGATCCTGGCAGTCTGGGCGAGCAGCCTGTGCAAATCCAGGCTGGGGGATGGATTGCAAGGCTCCCTTATTAATGACAGGTCACAGACAGAGAACTTTCACCTGGATCATTCTCAGCCCGCAATGCGAAAGCTCCTGCTAATGATGCAGGCCGAGGTCTCGAGCTGTAATTATGCTGCTATCAGGTATTAATGAACCATGATTGAGGTAATTATAGCTGCAGAAGAGCCTTGGATTATAGGACAAACTTCAAATTCCACTGAAGCGGCAAAATCAATGTCTGAGTTTATTCCTGTTAGAATCAGGTCAGATTTTGGGTGCCTTCCTCTGCAGAGTTTTGTGCCTCCCTCCCATCTCCCCCAGCACCAGCTCTGTGTCACTGGAAGAGTCAAACCTTCAGGAATACTTCTGGGACGTGGCCAAAGATTGTCCTGGTGAGAAGGCCCCACTCTCCAAGGAAGAGGGAAGGGAATCACCAGAGGAGTCACTGCTGGAATGCAGCAGAGATTCACTTCTGTGTTCAGAGTAGGAGAGAAAGTCTCACCCAGCCTTCCTTCTCTTCCTATTGGGAAATTTGTTGGAATTCCAGACTGGCTGAGGCTGCAGGGAGCACAGAGGGCACCTGGTGGCACCTCCCTGCTCCAGCAGGGCCATCCCAGAGCCCAGGGCACAGCATTGTGTGCACACAGCTCTGGAACAGCCCCAGGGAGGAGAGCCCAGAGCCTCTGTGCACAATCTGTTCAGGGCTGGGCACTGCCCAGGGCAGAAGTTCTGCCTCCTGTGCAGGGGGAATTGCTGGGCTCAGGCCCTGCCCGTGGCTCTTGTCCATAGAACATTTCTAAGGAGAAAAGATAATTTCTTATCACAAGGCTGAAATGAGTGCTTGTTCCAGGAAGCTCTGCAGTGAGAATCCCATTTTCCTGTAGGAAGAATACTTTTGCAGCCTGGATTATATTTTTAGATACCTTTAGACTTTCCCTTAGAGATTTTAGGGAACGGCTCAGTGACTCCACACACATTTTATCAGTACACTTTTAGGCTGGCTTAGGAAAGATGTCATATCCAGAGGCCAAATTCCTGCCGTCAGCTGCAGGCAGGCAAGAAGGGCTTAATGGGATGCTGGAAGAAGCATTATAAACCTTAAAAATAAAATTAATACCATGGTGGGAACCTTTTATCCCATCCGAAACATACTTTTAGCTTATCCAAATAATTTACGGCCATTGAAAAAGATGGGAAAATGCAGGATTTCCCCCACATTTTCCTTTGTTTGTTTTTTTTTTAATGCTTCACTTTTTATTCCAAAATGAGTTTTCTACTGAATGCCAGCTCCGAGGACAAGTTATAATAGACATGAAGGGAGCTACAAGAAAGGTGGAGAAGGATCATTTCCAAGGGGTGGAGGGACAGGGCACAGGGAATGGCTTCCCGGTGCCAGAGGGCAGGGATGGATGGGATCTTGGGAAGGAATTGTTCCCTGGGAGGGTGGGCAGGCCCTGGCACAGGGTGCCCAGAGCAGCTGTGGCTGCCCCTGGATCCCTGGCAGTGCCCAAGGCCAGGTTGGACACGGGGGCTTGGAGCAGCCTGGGACAGTGGAAGGTGTCCCTGCCCATGGCAGGGGTGGGGTGAGATGATCTTGAAGGTCTCTCCCAAGCCATTTAATTCCATGATTAAAAAGATAACGTTAAATAGTGACTCCTGCTCTGGAATTCCCATTCCCACCAATTTGTTTCCAACCAACCCAAACCCAGCCTGTCGCTTCTTCCAAACCATCACATTCAGCTCCTTCAGCCAACTGCAGGGCAATCAGTCTGGGATGAGCAAATTTTTCCAGTCCTTTTGGATCTTCCTCCAGAGAAATAAAGGGAGAAATAAAGTCTGGGTTGACTTCCACCAAGGAATCCACAGAACATTGAAAGGTGTTTCACTGGGAAAGCAAGAAGGAAAGAGTGGAGGGAGGAAGAGGAAAATGGGATTTACTCTCTCCTGCCCCTCACTAAATAGGAGAGGGAGAAACTCCCGAGTTACAACCACTTGCAGTTACAACTGATAGTTACAACTGTTACAGCTTTACAGTTGCCATCGTCTGCCCTGTCTGAAGTTTTCTGTCAGGTTGGTTCAGGGCTTGGTGGGTTCTACAGGTGTCCTGCTGAGCCTGGGGTTTGCTAAAGCCTGAGCTAGATGTTTGTAGGTCTAAACCTAAACTCTGTTCCTAAGGGGCTTCTAGGATTTTCACACTTCCAGAGCCAGCAAGCTCAGCCAAAGCTCTGTCACCACCCCAGCGCTCTGGTGGGCCCTTTGAAACTTCATAGTCAGTGGAGAACACCAAAAATTCCCACTGATTCTCTCTCTTTCTGATATATTCAATAAAAGCTCACCTTTCTAACACTCTCCCAGGCCTTGGGCTTAGGCTGCACCATCGGAGAGCCCCTTCAGTGGTCCTGCAGCTCAGCTCTGAGGCGTTTGAGGTTTTGTGACTTTGGCAAAGTCTGGTTTGGGTTCACGGAGTTTGCCTGCTAATTTAGGGCAGAAAAGTGCATTTCACCACCCTTTCAGATCATATTGTGTTTGTCCAAGGGGTCACACAAAAAAAGCCTGTTTTGCTGCCCTGGGGAGCTCAGGACACCTCTGGCAGAGCCCAAACAGGAGTTTTATTTGTTGACCTCTGTATATATAGTTCCCCCCACACCTCCCCAAGGGCATGTTTTTCACTCCATCCGCTCTCCGGGTTTATTCCCTGCATTCCCTCCCTCTTGTTTGTCAGAATTGAAGTGGCACTCCAAGCGATCTGTGTTTTGATTTCAGTGGCCAAGTAGCCACGGGGTGCATCCACGATCCCATTCCAACTGAATTAAATGGAGCTCGGGTACCTGGAATTTGCATCTTACAAAGGAAATTGAATAAAAGAAATACATATAAGCCATTAGGGATATTTTTTTTACTTACTGCTTCTACTGATAGTGGCTGCCTCTGGATCCCTGGCAGTGTCCAAGGCCAGGCTGGACGGGGCTTGGAGCAGCCTGGGACAGTGGAAGGTGTCCCTGCCCATGCCTGGACGGTATTTAAGGTCCCTTCCCACCCAAACCATTCTGGGGTTCCACTGAAGATTCAAAGCACATCGGATTCCCCCCGGTACAACCAGGGCTGGCTCAGTTACCCTTAGGGGTTTTCCTTCAGGGATTTCTCTATCACAAGCCCCGGAGACAACTGGAGTGACTCTAAAACCTGTCCCCGGTCACAGCACTGGCATCAGTCATAGTCAGGATCAACCAATGATCGAGGTAAATGTGACAGAATCCCAGAATCCCAGAACGGTTTGGGGTGGAAGGGACCTCAAAGCCCATCCAGTGCCACCCCTGCCATGGGCAGGGACACCTTCCACTGCCCCAGGCTGCTCCAAACCCTGTCCAGGCTTCCTTTTTTTTTGCCTGCTCGGAAAAAGACCGGCGATTTCAGGATCTGGGAAGCAGCAGAACTGGACCGGGGACCAAGACATTTTTTCGCAGGAATTTGAGAGTGGAGGTGATCCCACCCTGCCCCAGTGCCAGGAGCAGCCTCCCCCGGCGGGGTGGGGGACACATCCCCACCTCCGGGCTGTCCCAGGAGCTGCCAGCACTGACACATTGCCTCGCAGCGTCTGCAGTCAAAGGAATTGCGGCGTTTTTCCAGAGGGGAAGCCACTCCAGTGGAAGCGGAGTGAGACGGGGGGATGATTCACAGCTTTCCTGAGGCGCCGCTGTTTTCCCAGCCAGTTCTGCAAGCCATTCATCATCCCTGATCCCCGGGGACACGGATCCTCTCCAGGGAGCGTCTCCCTTCCCTCGCGTCCTGCCTGCCAAAACCCAGCCCGGGGAAGGGAGCAGAAAATAATTACCCCACAGCTCGTTTTCCTCTCCCAGCCCGATTTGTCCTGCCGAGCTGACCAAGGACATCAGCCCGAGCTGCTCCGGGAGCCTGTGCCCTTCCTTCGGGGGATAATCAGGAGCAGACCTTGGAGCGGCTGCTGGGAAGAGAAGGAAAACTGCTCCTCAGGATGCTGTCGGGGAGCAGCCACCCCGCACCGTGAGGGGCACGCGGGGAGATGTGGCATCACCACGGCTCCCCAATTTATTTCATTTAATTTATTAATTAAATTCCTGCTTTAGCAGCCGTGCTCATACCCAAACCTCACCAACACCTCAACTGAGCTCGCGTTCCCTGGGATTTCAGTTCTGGCTCTGCAGATGAGCCAAGAGCTGCTGGTAATGGGGAATGGCGGGGGGGATACTTGGCAGTCAGGATTATCAGGGAATCATGGAATGGTTTGGGTTGGAGGGGACCTTAAATCCCACCCAGTGCCACCCCTGCCATGGGCAGGGACACCTTCCACTGTCCCAGGCTGCTCCAAGCCCCAATGTCCAGCCTGGCCTTGGGCACTGCCAGGGATCCAGGGGCAGCCACAGCTGCTCTGGGCACCCTGTGCCAGGGCCTGCCCACCCTCCCAGGGAACAATTCCTTCCCAATATCCCATCCATCCCTGCCCTCTGGCACTGGGAAGCCATTCCCTGTGTCCTGGCCCTCCATCCCTTGTAAAGAGTCTCTCTCCATGTTTCTTGCGGCTCCTTCAGGCCCTGGAGGCCACGATGAGATCATCCCAAAACTTCTCCTCTCCAGGCTGAACAATTCCAATTCTCAATCCCAAGGGATAAGAAGGAGGACAGAAATCCCTTCCTGCAGCACATCTGGTTGTATCCAGACCTCTTTCTAATACACGAGAGTGGTGTTGCAGGATTCTGTTCTTTCCCATGTGTTGGGGGAGCGGAATAAAAGGCAAACAAGCAAAATAAAATCCAATCACACAAAATTCCTGCCTTTCCTAATTTCTCGCCAGAGCTTAGAGGTGGTGTAGGCAGGAGATAGATAATTAAAAGCATGAGGTCGTGATGCTGTACAACTTCTTCCCATGGCTTAGGACTAATTAAAGAGGAGTTATTTTTTATCATAATTGTTATTTCCAGGACAAATTGTGCTTATTGTACAAGTGGCACCTTTTCTTGAAAAGCCTGTTGCTTTCAACTCTTCTTTCCAACTCTTTTTCCTCAATAAACGAGTCCTTTCAAACTCTTTCATGATTTTGCAGCCTGGCCATTGCTTTGCTTCCTTTCCCCTGGAGGGTTTTCAACAAAATATCAGCGAGCAGGGACAGCAGCATCTCCTGCAAACCCTCAGCAGTGTTTCCATCCAGATTTTCCTCTGCCACCCAGCTCCAGCACAACGAAGCTGACGTGGTTTTGATTCGTTTGAAACCCCCTATTAGAAAATATAACCATGTATTTCCAGTTCCATGCAAAATCCCAGCGATGGGATTGGGTTGGGTTTGATCCACTTAACTCATTTCCTGTTTTCCCAGCGGTCTGTCCTGGTGTTCCTTGAAGAATGATGTTGGTCCAGCATTCCAGGAGAAGTGGAATGTTTTCTCACTGTTTCCTTGTGCTTGTTGGTGCGCTTTATAGGATGCCCAGGAGAATTCTTGCCTTGCAAATCGCTGTTGCTTCCTCTCTCATGAACTCTCTTAGGAACCCCAAATTTCCATTTCCCAGGTTTGCTCTTCCCTCCTCCGAAAGGTGATGAAGGAGAACAGGACATGGAAGGGAAGCTGTTCGCCTACAACTTACCTAATGGCTGTGGGGTCCCACTCCCACAGGGAAGATTTGTAGATGCTCGTGGTTGGAAAAGCACAGCAAGAGCCGAGAGGGTGCAGAAAGAGAGGTTCCAAAGTTTTGTTGACTGACTGCATGCTCGGCGTGGAAATTGGTGCAAATTTTCCCTGTATTTTCTAATAATAATTAAGATAAAAGAGTAAAAGAAAAGAGGGAAAAGCAAAAACCAGATACCAGCTAGGAGAGGAAAGGAGATCACCCATCCCGAATCCAGCATCGATCCCGGTGTTCAGGGTGCTGGGGGTGCCACCCCGGCTTTGGGGGTACCTTTTTACAGGTGTTTTCCGCACGCGGGGATTGCGATTCCTGCTCTTCCTGTGAATGGGTGAGCAGGTGCAGTCCATTCTTCTGGATCTTTCTGGAATGGCTTCGGGGGTTTGAGGTGGATGCCAGAGAAGCTGTGGCTGCCCCTGGATCCCTGGAAGTGTCCAAGGCCAGGCTGGATGGGTCTTGGAGCAGCCTGGGATAGTGGAAGGTGTCCCTGCACATGGAACAGCGTGGACTTTGAGGTCCCGTCCACCCCAGGCCACCCTGGGATTCTGGGATTAACTCCTTACTGCCCCGGCTCCTACAAATGTCTCTATGGATCCCATCACTCAGCCTTCAGCTTGGAGATCCTTCAGGAGTCTTCATGGCTGCCATGGGAATGGACATTTACACAGGATGGGTCTGGCGGGTCCCAGGCACCAACCAGACCACTCCAGGGTTTTTCCAGATCTTTTTGGTGGGCATAAACTCCCATCCCTGCTGCAGGGCCGTGCCCTGCATCTCCTCATCCCACAGCGGAGCTGTGATGGTGATGAGACTTGGCGGTCCCCAAAGAGATGCCACCACGGTCGTGACCAAGGTGCCCGAGCCCAACCCTGCAGCGCGCTGGCCACTCCTGGAGCAGCCCCAGCATTTCACTGCCTGTCACCTCAGCTGGGCCAGCAGCAGAGCCCAAGATGTCTCAGATATCCCTCCCTCCTCACGGAGCAAATCCATCCCAGCCACTGAAGGGAGAGGGAGAGGGATAACAGCGCTGGTGATCCCACAGGCTCCCTCCCTGTCTGAGCAAGGCACTCCTGCCTTTAAATCAGGCTCCCAGCGAGCTCCCCGCCGGATGTTGCAAGGCAGAGCTCCTTAATGAGGCTGATGAGGGTTTTTTATGTGGTAATTGCTGGCCCTGACAGTGGCACAGACACCCAGACTACAAAAGAGTCACTTCAATGCAAGGAGCTGCCACTGAGCCCCACGTCACAAAGCCCCTCTGCCACAGGGACGAGGACACTGCAAAGAAACACTTCTGGGGAACTCTCTCTCCTTAAATAACACATTTATAGAGCATCCAGATGTTGGGTTAGCACTTAACGAGTGTGGGAGAAAACAAAGCTCGAAGGGCTGTGTTTGGTTTGGTTTGGTTTGGGGGTTATTTTCTCTCCTTGATCTCGTTTATGGAGTGTGTACAAACAGAGCGACTGAAAAACGTATAGGAAATCCACGGGTGTTTCTTTGTGTCAAGTAGGACCGGTCTGAGGGGACAGCTGGGCCCTGGGGGGTGAAGGTGGGAGGCAGGAGGATGACCCCCATCCCTGACACTTTGGGATAGTCACATCTTACCCAATTTATTTACACGTTGTTGCAAGAAGCACGAGGGGGAGGTGGAGAAAACAACCCTCCAAACCTTGATAATGAGGTGCTAGAGATCCTAAAAGGAGATTCAAAAATTGAGTTTTATGACTTCAACCAGGGCTTTTTAACCAGCACTTTGTGCTCGCCTGGTCCTTCAGGGGCACCTTTGGGACTGAGGTGTCCCAGAAGGTCAAGGACCAGTTGTGATTTGGGAGTCTGGACCCACCACTGCACACCCACAGCTTCACCGGCAGGCCAAGCCAGGAGAGCTGCTGGACATCCAGGCACGGGAGAGGGCAGGGATGATTCCCTAAACCCCAGCACCTCCATCCAGAAGAGCCCAGGAGCATTTTGGAGAAGCCCGTTATGATCCCTGGAAACTGCTCGGAGCGAGAGCAGGGTTGGGAAGACAGAGCTTGTGTTTTAATGATATCTATGGAGAGGAAATCTGTCTCTGTCCTCCAGACTTCCCCCTGGAATATCCCATTTTTTGTTCTCCTCACTTCCTCTGTTCCTGGGGTGGGGGAGTCCTCAGCATCCCACACAGCTCTGCTGTGGGAGAAGCAGGAATAATTCCAGTTGGTGCTGCTCCTCTCCTGGCCATTTCCCTGCTTCCCAAGCCTCCCTTCCTGCTTTTATGGGATCCTCCAATTGCCCCAAAGCATCTGCCAGGGTGAGCAGTGGTTATTTCTGTGTGGGGAGAAGAGAGAAAACAAACAGTGGATGGCATTTGCAAATCCATTTTTGGGCATCCCCAGCCCCAGGAGGCTGCAGGAGTCTGGACATTCCCAGCCAGCGGGAAGTCATTAAACTGCTTTTAAATCCCATTGCTGCTGGGATGTTTTGTAGGATTCTTGAAAACACTGGCAACCACAAAGTGAGGTTAATACAACCCTGCTGATACGGGAGCTGCTGCGCTCTTCCAGATTGAATCACAGCCACAAAACACGGCCCACAGGCGCTGGTGTCCTCCAGGGGTGACAGCACTGGGCACTTCCAGAGGAAAAACTGGGATTTGAGGCTGCACTGCCGCCTCTGCTGCCACATGCCCAAGTTTTGTCTCTGTGGGAAACTGCCCTGCCTAAAACCTACCGCGTATAAAACCTACTTTGCAGGTAAGAGTGGAAAGCAAGTTGAGTTCTTGGCTAAATTTGGCGGTTTGGGGATAGTTTTGAGGGACAGGATCATCCCAGTCCCTGCCCTGGGGGCTCCTGGAATGTTTGCCACCCATTTCTGGATGTGATACAGACCCTGAGCCTAAGTCCCGGTGTCTGGGGGGATTTCAGACCCCAACCAAGGTGCCTGGAGGATTTAGATGCCCTTAGGTAACACAGGAGGGTCAGGTTATTTCAGATCAGCATCTGGGGTTCAGCTTTAGGCACCAAGACTCGTTTTTGAGCTGGTTTTAACTTTTTTGAATGCTCTTTGCAGCTGGTGCTACACCCCACGGCTTCCCTGGGGTGGAGGCACCACAGGACACATCAGCTCATCCACACAAATTTGGATGAAAAAAGAAAGTTGAGCAAGGATTTGAAAATCTTTGTCTGGTTTTGCAAAGCTGCATTTGGGGGGAAAAAATCACAGTTCCCATCTCTTCCCAGGAAACCATCCTATCCTACAGCCCAGGAAATGATGGCTGAGCCTTTTCCATGCTGAGCTTGGCTCATTCCAGCCCGGCCTTTGGGATGCTGCCAGGCACCCCTGGTCCCTGTAAGGCTGTGCTGGATGGATGGCTTTGGGATTTGGGGTTTTTCCCTCTTGCCTCTCTCAACTTTTTTTTCCCTCCTTGCCCCAAAACATCCAATTAGAAGTCGTGGCTTGGTGTCCAGACATTGGGGAATGTGTAGGGATGGAGCAGAGGTTGAATTCTTGGCTTTGGCTTTGGATTGGGGTGGCCATTCTCAGGGCGGAGTTGGATTCACACGAGTCAGAGCTTTGCCTCTCCCTCCACAGGCAGCATCCAGCACCACCCACTGAGCCACAGCTATCCCAAATCCCATCCTCTGGAGCCTCATTCCTCATCTTCCCAGCTATCCCTGCCACGTCTCCGGGTCTGAAGGCACCGTTCCCACCCTACACTGGTCACTCCCAGCCCCCTCACCCTGTGCCTCTCTTTACCTCATCCTGTGCACATTTGCAAAGTTTAACCTGTGCCTTTTTTTGTGCATAAGATCCATTTTCTGGCCTGAATTTCCCTTTTCCCATGACTAATTCCTGAATTTTCCAGCTCTCAATTGTGCTTTGTTAGAATCATAGAACCACAGCATGGTTTGGGTTGGAAGGGACCTTAAAGCTCATCCAGGGACACCTTCCACTATCCCAGGTTGCTCCAAGTCCCATCCAACCTGGCCTTGGACACTTCCAGGGAATGGGGCAGCCACAGATTCTCTGGGTACCCTGTGCCAGGGCCCTTAATTTGCCATCTGACCAGCTGGACCTCCTCCAAATCCAGTTGTTTGCTCTCCTTGAATCCTCATCCTTCAAAGAAACCCAAGGCAGGATGGTTATTTCAGAGCCTGCCCTAAATGTCAGAGGGGTTCGAGGAAATTCCTTGTGCAGAGCCTTTCTGGAAAACACCCCTGCACGTGGGCTTTAAAAAATAATACAGAGCTTATTTCTGGGGACACTCCCCGTGCGACATCCACAACATCAAATTCAGTGGATAGGCTCCATATCCCTCTTTTTTCCCCCCCCTTATCTTATAGGAAGCTATTATATCCTCGCTGCAAAAGCTGCCCTGGAGCCTGGCGGAGCAGGACGAGGAGCCGTCGCTTCCAAATCAATTCATGGTGGTCTCGAGCTCTGTTTTTGTTCTGGCACATTAAACAGAATGAAGACATATGTCTGAATTTAAGACATCCTTTGGCTTCCCTGTGCACACGAGCCAGCCGAGAAATTCGAACTATTTCAAAGCGCTATGAAAAAGAATTGTAGACACATCCTTTTGTTTAGGCATCTATTTTTAATTATCCTGCCTTTTAATATTCCTCTCCATTTGAGGATAATCAGGGAAAATAGATCCTGCTGGGCATTGTCATGCTTAATAAAAGTAAGGCTGAACATCTGCAAATTTGGCGACAGCGTGGCGCATCTGATGCACCAGCGGCCGAGCTGCATTCCCGGGTAATTATAACCCCACGTGCAGCTGGAAGGGTGGAATTCCCTGTTTACATCCATTCTAGCACTTCTCCCAAACTCCCCTGGCTTGGGGTGCTCTAAGTTTGGGAATGGGGGCTGTTGTTTTCCCCCCAGTCCCTGAAAAATGGAAGGGCAGGAGGATGGAGCGCCGTCTGCCCGTCGGTGAGGGATTGGGATCCAAGGAGGAACTCGTGCGAGGCAGCGCTGGCGTTCCCAAAATTAGCGCCGTTGGAATTAAATCAGTGAAAGTGAGAGCAGGCTGCAGGCTTTCCCTCCTCCTATTTATTATTTCATTTTCCTTGGCAGAGCAAACCCCACATCCTGCAGCGGCTGCCGCGCAGGCTTAGCTGCGTGCTGCACAATTCCCCCGCTGCTCCCAGGGAAAATACGGCTTTTTCCCCAGGGAAAACACAGCTTTGCCCCTAGGGAAAACATGGATTCGTCCCACCTCTCCCTCGGCAGGATGCAGAGCCAGAGGCAATGTTTTCTCCCCCACCCCAAAGCTGGGCCATCCTGCCCCTGTGCAGGGCTGGGAGTTGGATGTGAATTCTGGGCAATGACCGAGGAGCGTGGGCACGCGTGGGAGGAAAACTGGGAATGTCTGTCCGTGGGGCAGCTGTTTGCCTCCTGCTCCACTTCCCACAGCCCAGGTTCTGTCCTTCCAGGGCTGGGGAAGAGGGGAAGCAGGAGGCAGGGAAAAATGACCAAAGAAAGGGAAAAATGTACATGGATGTGTTCCCAGCCCCATTAAACACGTGAAGCTTGAACCTCAGCAGATCCAAATCTCCCTCTGAAGCACACCTTGCCTTCCCACCAGAATTCCCCACTCCAGAGCTTCTCCCAGAGGCAGAATTTAATTTATGCCTCATGGGAGGGAGGGGATGGAGGATGTGGCACACCTCTGGATGCTGTTTTGGGGGACAGAGGTGGCCTCCTGCCCTAAATCCGTAATCATAAGAGAGATCATTTTTATGCCACATCAGAATTCCATCTCCAGAAAGATCTTTTCTTTGGGACCAAACTGTTTATGTGCCCAAAAAATGTCCCAAACTGTAAGGAGAAAATGCAAGGGGTGAAGAAATAAAATTATCGTGCCCACCAAGGAAATGGAGGTTCACTGGTCCAGGTCCCTCAGCTGGCAGCAAAATGTTAGAAGCTGCTAAAATATTTCCTGGGAGGCTGAGAGTGGAATCTCTGCTAGGAAAGTTCAGTCCTGAAGTCTTGGGGGTGTTTGAATCATTTTTTCAGCCTTTCAGTACCTGAAGGAGGCCTAGAAGAGAGATGGAGAGGGACTTTTTACAAGGGAATATAGTGCCAGGACAAGGGCGAATGGCTTCCCAGTGCCAGAGGGCAGGGATGGATGGGATCTTGGGAAGGAATTGTTCCTTGGGAGGGTGGGCAGGCCCTGGCACAGGGTGCCCAGAGCAGCTGTGGCTGCCCCTGGATCCCTGGCAGTGTCCAAGGCCAGGTTGGACACTGGGGCTTGGAGCAGCCTGGGACAGTGGAAGGTGTCCCTGCCCATGGCAGGGGTGGCACTGGGTGGGATTTATGGTCCCTTCCAGCCCAAACCATGCTTTGACTCTGTGATTCTGTGCTCTAATGCTTGAACTCTTTGGAGCAAAACCCCCAAATCCAAACATCCCCATCTTCCAGTGACTCTTAAAGAGAATAAAATTCTCCCGTGAGCTTCACCCTTGGTCCAGGAGCTGCCTCCTCTCTGAGCCCTGAGCTCGCAGCTCCCTGAGGCTCCAGGAAGCCGCCCCAGCCAGGAGGAGCTGCCGAGGGTGAGAGGCTCCATTAGAGCATCCCTGGAAGGAGAGGCAGCGCCGTCCCTCTCACATGTGCTCGGCAGCTGCCTGGCTGTGCGTTTGAAGGACGCCACAAATGCAGCTCCAGATGCTGGGGCTTCCAGAGAGCCCCACGGTGGACGCCACTCCGGCTTGTCCTGGCTGCTGCGCCAGAAAGGAAAAGGGTAATAAAGGAGCAGCTCCCGCGGCTGGGGCCGCAGGCTGCGGGTTTAGAGCAGCCCAGAGCAAAGAGGGAAGTGAGGCTGGAGGTGCAGCCACAGTTGGTGCATCTTCCAGCAAGATGGGACCTCGGGCTGCTCCGAGCTCCGCGATCCGCCACGCCGAGCGAAGTCCGCGGGGTCACCTCAGCGAGGCCGAGGCACGGCGGGGATTTGCAGCCTCCAGGGCCTGGCTGGTGCTCCAGGCTCCCATCCCCATGTGCTGATGACAGCAGCAAGCCCTGGCAGGGAGAGTGGACCGTTCCTGGTCACAGGAGCTGCTGTTCCTCCACGTGGATGCGCTGCGGGTTTGTGGATAAAAGAAACTAAAATAAAAAGAGGGAGGTGAAGATTTTAGGTCAGTTTTATGCAAACTGTAGCCATGTCCTGTGGAGGGAAAAAGAGCCTTACACCAGTAACCAAGCTTTAGAAACCTGCCCTAAACCTGGTGTGCATTTGTGCGTGAAAAACCTTTTCACAGAAGCACAAAGTCGTCAGGGTTGGAAAAGGCCCTCGAGACCATCGAGTCCAGCTGCTCACTCAGCACCACCGAACCGTCTCCCCCAGTGCCACACCCACACCCCTTCTGAACACTTCCAGGGGTGGTGACACCAATGCTGCCATGAGCAGCTCATTCCAGTGCTTGACAATTCTTGTGGTGAGGAAATTTTCCCCGATATCCAATCTGAACCTCCCCTGGCACTACTTGAGGCTGTTTCCTCTCAGTTTGTTCCCTGGGAGAAGAGTCTGATCCCTACCTTACTACAGCTCCTGTCAGGGAGCTGTGCAGAGCCACAAGGTCCCCCCTGAGCCTCCTTTTCTCCAGGTTGAGCCCCTTTCCCAGCTCCCTCAGCCGCTCCTGGGGCTCCAGCCCCTTCCCCAGTTCTGTTCCCTTCCCTGGACATATTACAGCAAATTTTATTCCAGTTCAAAGTGCTTCTGCACTTCCATTCCCACACGCCACGTTTTCCAGTGTATTTTCATGCCGCTCCATTGTGGCTCTTTGCCTCAGAGCTGTGCCAGGAATGCTTTGGAGGTGGCTCCCAACCAAGCCATGCAAACCCTGCCTCCCCACTGAAGTGTCCAAGGGGTTTGGGATGTTTCAGGGCCAGAGCGGTGGGGCAGAGAGGGCAGCATGACCAGCAAGGCTCCTGGCGCTCCTCCTGCTGAAATTCCAGGTGTAGGATTCCACCCTGGGTGGATTCCTCTGCTGACCAACCACCCATTAGCTGCAGTACAACCTCACAGAAAGCTTCCACCACCTCCAACAGACCCCAGAAACACCTCAGGGCAGAATCCCAGCTCTAACACGTCCTTAAACCGAGCCATTATCCCCTCTCCATGGTGGTCTGGTGGCAAGGGACACAACCAACTGTGCTCCACACGGGAGGGAGGGAATGGTCCTCTGGGACAGTTCAGAGGTTTGATTATTGCTGATGACACCCCAGATACCTGGAAATAGATCTGGGTTGACCCCAGATGTTCCCATCCTTTGCCTCTTGGCTGCTTGGGCTTTGCCCTGCTCTGTAGCAACAGTGAGAGATGGGCAGGACCCTTCCTGCTCACGCTAATTTGGCATCAAAACACCACCAAAAATCCACAATTTATGGTCCTTTGAGCTAAGAGCCTTGGACTGACCAGCAGGGAGCGGCTGGGACACGGAAGGAAGGTGTTCCCAGGACCAGTTTCTTTCCCTGAGGGCTGCTTGTGCCATGTTTATCCCATCCCCTGCTCCTGTCGCAGAGCTTTGTGCAGCATCTCTCCAGGCAGAGCACCTGATTCTGCTCCAGGTGTGACCCCCCTGCAAGCACAGCCACAGCCAGTGCTGTCTTCCAAGAAATCTCCTTCCCTGGCACACTGGGAACAAGCCCAAGGAGCCAGTCCCAAGTTTCCACTGAGAGATATCCCTTGGGAAGAGCCCAGCAGGGATGTGACCACGCTGCAGCGACATTCCTTATACTCCCCGTGCATGAGAGGCTCCTGCACCCAGCCACCCACACCATTCCGTATTTATTCACCATTAAACAAATACAATCAGCCCCCACATTCCAGGCTTGCAGCTAATTGAAACCACCGTGGGCTTCGTTATCCCAGCTTTTCCTTGGCTCCCCTTTCCACAGCCCAAAACAAATGAAAAGGAGTCGGTTCTGGCACAGCTCTTCCTCCTCTGGCTCCGCATTCCTCGGGGTCTTATGGGAATTGCTCAAATTCTCAGATGTTGTTAAACAATCAAAGAGTAAATATTCCATCCCCATCCCAATTTTCCTGGGATGGTTGTGGTTGCAAGGGAACAGCTTCTGTCGAGGGGGCTGAGCCCAGCAGGCCTCGAGCAGCGGTTACTGGATGGCCACAAATTAAAGGCAGCCAGAAAAATAAAAGGAGGCAGCCCGGACCACAAGCGAGAGCGAGATGAGGATGAGCCAAAGGGAAGGATGATCCAAAGGGATGAATGAGCTGGTTTAGAGGGGCTTCCCAACTGCCCCAAATTCCCTTCTTGGAACACCCCCTGATAAAGGCAACGAGTCCCAAGCCCCGGTGAGGTTTGGTGCCCGAGTCTGGAGCTGCACCATTTCCTTTCCACATCTTTGTAGCTCCTCTACCCCTCAACCCATCCCGAGGGGAGGTTTAAATGTCCAGGGGGTGTTGAAACCCTTGTGCTGCCCCAGGAGAGGGCAGAGGTGCTCCTTCCCACCCAGCGTGGCACTGAGGTGGCCTCGGGAGCCACCAGCACCCCCCACCTTTATCTGGCACCTTTGGGAAGTGTCGCATTCCTGGTGCTGCTTCTCCCACTCCCAGCCTGTCGCAACCTAGTGGTGTGGGATGGAGATCCAGCGGTTGGCACTGAAGGAAAACAAAAATAATCGGGGTTTAGCTGGAGAAATCTTTGGGCTGCAAGAAATTTTGTGCCTGGTTGGGTGTTGCCATGAGCAATTAAATGTCAATGTCAGGTCTTCAGCGGTGACTCCTTAAAAACAGTTACTGAGGGATTTCTTCCTCGGTGTTTATTGTTTGGATATTGTTTGATTGAAAATGTGCAGCCAGCAGCGATTCCGTTGGTTCTTACACTTGCCCTTAACACAGGAACAGTGAAATATGGGTTATGCTTATTTTTAAAGGATTTTCAAGTCATCTTCTTTCTTTAGTTAAAGGTCTGCGATTGAAAATCACGTCAGGGAGACAAACCATGAGGTGTGAAGCTCAGGGATCCCAATATTAGTCCAGCCCTCAGGGACCAGCATTTTCTGTCAGTGTGAAAATGACACCCCACAACCTCTTAAATCAACAGGGCAGTTCTTTAAAAGGGACATTTTTGAATGCTACCACGCAGCTTTTAGGGACAGTGGCATTTTCGAGGTTTTGTAGTGGTGGATGCAACCGCAGAGGTCTCCAGGGATAGAAGGGGTGAAGTGTGTAGGAGAGGGAACAGCACCTGCTGGAGAAACTGGGATTTGGAAAAACAGATATTGGGAAAATTGCCTCTTCTTCTCCTATTTTTCTTTTCCTTCCCTTTCCTCTTCATGCCTTCACTCCTCCCACCCTTTGGAAACAAACGCTGTATTTTATCCCCCAGCGCACCCCCCTCGAAGGGCCCACCCCTGCTGTTTGCCCGAGCAGCAGGTGACTTCTCCCGGCTCCAAATCCGCTCTTTCCTCCCTGTTTTTTTCTTTTTTTCCCCAAACCCCGTTGCTTTCAGGAGCGCCGAGATGAAAGTCCCCATTAAAACCAGTGTCCCCATTAAGGGACGGCCAGCTCGGGTGGCACTTTCATGTCGCAGCGCCCTGTTTGTCCGGGCAGAGCTTGTTTGCCCTCGGCGCAAGGCTTCACCTCCGAACTTTGAAGTGGCCCGGGGGCTCGGTGTCAGCGCTGCCGCGCTCCCCGCGCAGATAAAGATAAAGATAGATAAAGATGATAAAGATGATAAAGATAAAGATAAAGATAAAGATAAAGATAAAGATAAAGATAAAGATAAAGATAAAGGAGGTGTCGCCCCTAACGCGCCCCTGGACGCGGCGCTGGCTGCGAGATAACCCTGCCTAGGTAATCCCGGCCCTGATAAAGCCGCGGGATGCGCTGCCCTGCCTTCCTAACAGCTCCCAAATCTCCCAAATTAACGCCTGGCCCAGATCAAAGCGCTCGCGTTCCTTTCTTCGTGCCCTCACTTAGGCACCGAGCCCGCTCCGCCTTGAGCTCGGCTTAATGGTTAAACTACCCCGATGGGAGGCTCCGTGTGCCTGCCCGCGGGCATTTCCCAAAAAATCCTCCGGGAGAGGGAACGTTTTCCCTGACAGGATGGAGATGACACGCAGCAAGTTGATTTTTTTTTTTTTTCCCACTGCGCCCCTGAGTTTCTAAGAAAAGCAGGAAGATATTTATTTGTATTTATACACAAAATGAGATGATCCCAGGATCCCAGACTCGTTTGGGTTGGAAGGGACCTTCCATCCCATCCCATCCCATCCCATCCCATCCCATCCCATCCCATCCCATCCCATCGCA
>VXAD01005719.1:231410-249940 GCA_013399195.1 Dicrurus megarhynchus
CCATCGCACCCCCTGCCATGGCAGGGACACCTTCCACCATCCCAGGCTGCTCCAAGCCCTGTCCAACCCGGCCTTGGAGACTCCAGGGATGCTTGAGGAGTTGGATCTTCCTCAGCCAGGCAGCCAGGTCCGGGACAGGGGGTATGGAGAGGAATAGACGGAGATTCTTGTAAGTCAGTTAGAAAATTTTGCCAAGTCCAGGGAAATCAAGGTGTCTTTTCAGGCGGTTTCATCACCTGGGAGGGCTCAGGAGGTCTTGAAACTGCTGCTGGGCTTTGCCCTAAAGAAAGCAAAATAAAAGCTCCTATCTTCCCTCTCCCTCCCTGTCCTTATGCAATATCCCAGTGATTAAAGCATCCTTTTGGGATGTGGGAGATGCACATTGGGGTTCCTCCTTGCCTGCAGGGGTTGGGACCTAATCTCCAAATATCAGGAGAGCATCCAGGGCAAAAGCAGGAGCAGGAGGAGAGGGAGGAGGAGAGAGCTCATCCCATCCAGCCAGCCCCACATCAACTCCCCTGGAGGGCTAGCATGAAAAAATAAAATAAAATTAAAATAAAATAAAATAAAATAAAATAAAATAAAATAAAATAAAATAAAATCAAATCCCTCTCTTTAAAAGGAAAAATGAAAGCAAGTGTCCTTGCATATGCTACAGAAGAGAGGTTGGCATCTTCACTTTTACCCACAGAGGTAAGACAAAATAATATCCTGGCGAAACCAGGAAATTTCATGAAATTGTAATGAAGTTCAACAAAACTTTCACTTTAATGGAGGTTTTCCCACAGAAGAGCAGCTGGTGGCTTTCCCAGGGCAAGTGAAGGGTTCTGGGTGAGGAAGGCAAAGTTTTATCATTTGTGGTTTGAAGAAACGATTTGGGAAGCAAACGTTTGGAGCACGAGGAGCGAAGCCTGCCCAGGAAAAGCCATGCTGGGTTTGCTTTGGCTGTGGTGGCTCCAAGGTGCCTTCAACCACAAGGAATTCTTCACTCCTGGGCTTCTCCCGCTTCCCTCCTCACAGTAACTCCTGTCCTGGATGTGTGGCAGGAGGGAAAAAATGCAATTAGTGAAGAATATGTTGTTTTACTAGGGTTTGCAGTCCTCCCTTCCACGATAATAAGGGGGTTAAGCATTTCCAACGTGCCAAATTGTTCCTCCAGCAAGTCCAGTGGCTTTTCTAATTCCAGTATTTTCCTCCAGCAAGTCCAGTGGGTTTTCTAATCCCGATCTGTTCCTCCAGCAAGTCCAGTGGGTTTTCTAATCCCGATGTGTTCAAAAGGCTGGATAAGGGGTGTAGGAATGACTGACCACACTAAGCTGGAGGAGGTGATGCCTTTGTGCTGATGGGCCTTCACCTCTGAGGTCCTGCCTTGCTCCTGGCAGGTCTGCAGCGCGCTGGGGCTTCCTCTGCAGCCACAGATCCAGTGGTGGGCTCTGGAGCCACCAAGACCCTGGAATTTGGAGCGAGGGTCATCGTCTTTAGCTCAAAAACAAGCTGGATGTGTCCTTGGAAGTACCTGCTAGGGATGGGATTTGGTCACCTAGTGGAGTTCCTTGAGGTGCTCTGAGGGGTTGTGTGGAACATCTCCAGGTCCTGCTCCTCAGGGTTCAAGTCCCCTTTGCCTGGAAGTGCAAACGAGGGGTGAAATGAGTTCCTGAAGGGTTTTTGGGGATGCTGGTGGGGCCAGGCAGTGCAGGAGGATCCTAGACCAGGCTTTTATCTGGAGCAAGCAGCAAGTGGAAGAGCAGATGTGAGATCTTCCTCCTGCACCTCCCGCCTGCCCTTTTGAAGTGGGAGATTAATGACCAAATCAGATTGTTGACTTTCCAGGGGCTGGAGCTGGGCTGGTGGCAGAGCGGGACGCTCCAGGAGCAGGGGGATGCTCCCGGAGTCTGCCAAAGCAGCTAATCAACAAAGATAAATGGGATGTACTTCCAGGTTATTAATGACTTCCCAGCACGGCCATCCCCAGGAACAATAGGGAAGTGTTTACCCAGCGGGTTATAGCTTGGCTCGGCTTAACGCTGCTCAATTAACCCGTGTGTGCTCCCAGCAGCGTCCTGCAGGGCCGGATCAAACGGCGTGGATCGGCTTGGCAAGGGGGAAGGAGAGCTCGGCGCTGACCTGGGCTTCCTCCGGCGTGGGGAGATGCTGGGAAAAATAATTGGGAGCACTCCGGGTGCGGTGCTGCTCGGAGATGAGGCGCTGTGTTTATCCGGCCCTGTTTGTCCAGGCTTCTCCTTCATCTTCAAAGCCCTTGGAGCATTATCCCGTTAACATCCGAGTGGGAAAGGCAAGCAGCGGGCACTGGGGTGGGGCCAAGCACCCCAAATGTGCCCGGCACAAGGAAAACCCACCCCACTCAGGTGCTCCTTCTGGGATAAGGATGCTGAGCAGACAGGAATTTCCTGGGAAAATCCAGAGGTGCATAGCTGGCCTCGAGAAACCATTCCCAAGGGATAAAGTGAGTCCTCCTCCAGGGGTTTTGCCCACGTGCACCCACACCCACACCCCCACAGCGTTTTCTGCCCACCGCTGGTTTCAAACACAGGATTTTTCCCATTCGGGAAAAACAAAAAAGGGGTTTTTTCACCTGTAGCTGCCCAGTGGAAGCAGAGCCAAATCTCCCACAGAGCCACCGAGAAACCTAGGTTTGTTTTTCCATCGCTTTTCCGAACAATCTGAACGCTGTTGTTTCAGCCTGTGGTTCGGCTGCAAGCAATCCCAGGACACAGAGCAGCTTTTCCATAGGGAATGGCTCTATAGGGAAAAGCTGCCTAATTTTTCTCCTTCTCCTGCCTTCCTTCCAGGCCGAAATTGCCGGGAAAGAGCTCCCAAACCCGGGTGCCAGGGAGGAGGGATGAGGGGCTGCAGCAGGGGTGAGAACAACGTGGTTTTAAAAGGGAAAGAAGTAAAATCCCAAATATTTGGAGTGGCCACACAACCCCGGCGCTGTTCCCGGCCTTGCCCATCATCGAGTGTTGCTCTCCAGGAATTCTCCATCTGCTGCCAGCTGCAGGACAAGGAAATCGGCAGGAATTCCAACTGCCAGGAGCAGCAGATGTGCAATTGAAACCTTGAGCATAATAGGATTTAATTAGAATAATATGGAATTTCCTAATCATACTCATGGAGGATTCTATAAATATGGGATCACGGAAAGCTTTGGGATGGAAGTGACCCTAAAACTCATCCCATTCCAACCCCGTGCCATGGGCAGATAATCCCAATGCTCTCTTATCCCCCTGGAAAGGACACCACCAAGGGCAGGGTCTCATTTATTGTCTGTGACATCCCAAATGTCATTTTTTGGGGTCAGGTCCTTAAATCCCAGCTCCACGGGGAGCGGCTGAGCGGGGCTGTCGCTCACACCCTGCATCTTCCTGTGTGCTGCTCGTGTCAGGCGGTTACAGAGGGAGAGGGGGATTTAGGGGCTGAATTCGGGCCTGATTTAGGGGCAGTTTAGAGGTTGATTGAGGGGCTGATTTGGGGGCTGATTTAGGGCCTGATTAGGGCCTGATTTAGAGCTTGATTTAGGGGCTGATTTAGAGGTTGATTTAGAGGTCGATTTAGGGCCCGATTTAGGGTCTGATTTGGGGCCTGATTTGGGGGCTGATTTAGGGGCAATTTAGAGGCTGATTTAGGGCCTGATTAAGGGGCTGATTTAGGGCCTGATTTGGAGCCTGATTTAGAGCATGATTTAGGGGCAATTTTAGAGGCTGATTTAGGGCCCGATTAAGGGGCTGATTTAGGGCCTGATTTAGGGGCCTGATTTGGGGGCTGATTTAGAGGTTGATTTAGGGCCTGACTTAGAGGTTGATTTAAAGGTTGATTTAGGGCCTAATTTAGGGGCAATTTAGAGGTTGATTTAGGGGCTGATTTGGGGGCTGATTTAGGGGCTGATTTGGGGGCTGATTTAGAGGTTGATTTAGGGGCTGATTTAGGGCTTTATTTAGAGGCTGATTTGGGGGCTGATTAAGGGGCTCCATCTCTGGGCTCTCTGGAGCACACAAAGGCTCTCCAAGGAAGTTGGACCTCTCCCACTGCTGCGTTTCCAGGATGGGGAGTTGGGAAGAAACTGCCACTCCCACGAGCTCAGGAATGGGCTGCTGGCTCTGAGGGGTTTAAGCAAAGACAAGGAAAAACAGTTTAAAAATAATTCAGAAATCAGTATAAAAGCAATAATTTTTCAAATCAGTATTTCAGAAATGGAATCCATCACCTCCAGCATCCATTGATTCATAGTTAAAGAGTCGCTGCTGTCCAGTGGCGCCTCTTCTGGTGCTCATCAATTGTGGGAACGACAGATCTCAGGAGAAACCCTGACCGTGTTTTTATCCCAGCTTTTCCCCTTTGGATATTTCCTGCCCATTTCCACAGGCATTTTTCCTGCCCATCTTTCCCCCTGGCATTTTTCCTGCCCATCCTCCCTTTTCATTTTTCCTGCCCATCTTTCCCCCTGGCATTCTTCCTGCCCATTTTCCCTTTGCATTTTTCCTGCCCATTTTCCCCTTTGCTTTTCTTCTGCCTGTCCTTCCCCATTTCATTTTTCCTGCCCATCTTTCCTCTGGAATTTTTCCTGCCCATCTTCCCCCTTGCATTTTTCCTGCCCATCTTCCCTGTGGTGTTTTTCCTGCCCATCCTTCCTGTTTGCACTTTTCCTGCCCATTTTCCCCCGGCATATTTCCTGCCTATCCTTCTCCTGGCATTCTTCCTGCCCATTTTCCCTTTGGCATTTTTCCTGCCCATCTTCTTTTTTAGCCTCTCTAGGATTATTCACTGCCTGGATTCTCATGGATTTCTAGAATTCAGCAAAAGCTAAATAAACACAGCGGTCCCCACGTGTGTTTTATTTGGGAGCATTTTTTGCCTCGAGAGCAGTGCAACATTAACCCAAACAAACCTGTCGCTTTTCCCTTTTTCTTTTACTATGGGGAAAAACAGCTTTCTAAACCTATGGAGCCATTTTTCAAAGATTTTGTCTGATTTCTTGTGCTTGCACTCATGTCTCCCACAGTGTGAGCTCAGCTACACCTCACATAAGGGTCTGCTCATGTGACAGTGCCTGTGCTGATTTATGACATTGATCTTTATAAAAAAAAACATTAAATTCTTGTTTTGTAGCCTTTTTATGGTCAATTCTATCCCTTCTTGGTGAAAAGAGTCCATGCAGTTTATCAAGGAGAACGTGAAGCTCCCTCCTTTAGATGAATGCACAGAGGGAAAGCAGTTCCATTTTTGCCTTGATACCATAATAATGGCCATAATAATTGTAAACCTTTTTTAAAATGTCATTTTCTGGAGCAGAAAATGTGTTTATTTTATGGCTGGGTTAGCCTCAGCAATGGGTGTAAAAACAATGCTATATTTAGACTTTATGTTAATAAATATAGAGCACCAGCATGTGTATAAACATTTTCTTTTTCCCTTGGGAATGAAGGAGAGGGAGGGGAAAAAAAAACCTCTAACAACTTCTCTGGCCCTAAAATTCAAGGAAAAATTCCACTTCAAAGTGTCTGAGTGGCTCGAGAGGGGAATCACAGTGCAGTAGTTTCTCTTGCACTGGCTCATCACGGCATTGGATGCAGTTGAAGGAAAACTTCGCATGAGCAAAGCCTCGCCCAGCAAATCAAACTGGCTGAGTGCGAGGGAGCAGCTTTGAAGGGACCACCTACCACAAACATTATTCCAAAAGCCGGAATTCTTACCACGAGCATCCAGGGAGTCAATGATAAACAGATGAGGCAGCCAGCAGAAATTTCACAGAGTTGTAACTTTAACTTTCTGCATGTGTAGGAGAAATCAGGCCTTTAAGAGAGCAGCGGAGCTGTTTATTGTTAACATCATTTTGGTTCTATTCACAGCACCCAGGGCTGGCCTGACCCACTGCATGTTCCCCCTTCCAGCTTCCTTTACCCAAATATAATTTTTTTTTTGCTGGTCACTGCCTAAATTACAGCCAGCAGGCTGCCTGCGTTATTTTGTCATCTTTTATTCTCCACACGGCAAATTTCCAGGTGTTTTTTGCTCTGGGAACAAACAAATGGCAGCAGCTGTGATGGGAATTTGGGCATTAAATAGCCCCAGATTGGCTTTTTCTTCTGCCTTCCTCAAAGCTGTCCATCATTTTCTGACTCCTCCAGTTTTAGAAATTGGTGACAAATTTATAAATGAGTTCAGCAGCTCAAGCAGCAGCTGAGTGAGGCTTTAAGAGCAAAGCTCAGCTCATCCCCACGATCTGTTTGGGGTCAGATTGAAGCAGGAATCTAGAGCGTGACTTTGGAAATGCCAGCGAGCTTCACATCCATCACTTCATCACATCAGGAGCCATGCACAGAGGATATTTATGGTAAGAACAACAACAAAAAAAAACCAAACCCAAACATATTTTGCTGGCTGTCAGGTCTCAGGAAAAATCCTGGAATGGTCAGAAAAAAAAGGCACCACCTGAAATAGGAGGGCAGTGAATGTCTCAGGCCACATCACACAACAAAAAATTGATAAATAAAGAAGTGGGCATCTTGTGGACAATGAGGTTTAGGTGCTTCTGGTGGGACATTTAAGCTCCTCTCCATAAATATTGGGAGCTTGGGACTGATCTGAGGGTTTAACATCTCCTTTGGGAATTTAATTTGTATTTCTGACAGCAGATCCCAGATTTTTCTGTACCTGAGGCAGCATCCCACCTTCATTGTTCAATATCAGGGAACCTGCATTTTCAGCTGGGAATTTGATCAAATCCAAGGGGTTCATTGTCCAAGGACACTCAGGGTGCCTGTGCCCCACTCTCCTCCTGTAGAATCTTCTCGAAAAAGCCTTTCTCCCCTATCCCTAATTTGGAAAGTGCATGAACACCACAGATCCATGGGTGTGGCTGGATAGCCCAAAACCCATCTTGGAGTGGCCACCCCTTCCCCCACCTCCATGTGTCCCAAACCAAAATGAGCTTGGACGGTGTTTCCTAAGGAAAATTACCTGTGCCAGGTAGTGGTGCAGCATGGGAGAAATCTAGGGAGGGAAAAAAAAGGCAATAAGCCTACATCCAGGGAGTTTCGTGGCTGAAACCCCAACCATTGCTGCCCAGAGAAGCTGTGGCTGCCCCTGGATCCCTGGAAGTGTCCAAGGCCAGATTGGACGGGACTTGGAACACCCTGGGATAGTGGAAATACCCATGGCAGGGGGTGGAATGGGGTGGGCTTTGAGGTCCCTTCCCACCTAAACCACTCAGTGATTCTGGGATTCACTCTGGGAAGCCCAGATCTCCTCCCTACACCTCCAACCTCACCTTGCAAAGAACAAGGAGCCAACACCAGGTGAGTTTTGGGGATTCACCATGACCCATCCAAGCAGAACTGAAGTGGTGATGGCGTTTTGGGGTGGTGGCCAAGTCTTCCCCCATTGGAATCCCCAATATCAGGGTTGGGAACCGGACACCTCAAATTCCATGATGGGATTCAGTTTGGGTGCGTGCCCATCCAGACTTTAATGAAAGGATGCTGGGGGGAATCTGTTCATCCACAACCTCTCATTTCCATTCATCCCTAAATATTCCATGTTCACCCTACAGAACTGGGAACCCACTACCAGGGAGCTGATCCTGAAAAATGTGGAGCAATTCCCAGGAGCTGCTGAGCACACACAACCCCCAGAAGTCCCTCCTCAATTCCCAAATAAACGGAGAATTATTCCAACCCAAAGCAGGGATCAACCGGAGCCAGCTCCTACCCTGTGTTATTTGCATCCTGCTGTGTTGAACTCCAGATCCCAGTTTTTGGTAAATTGGAATTGAGAACGATTAGAGTGGGCTGGAGCTTGGCTGGCAAAGCTCGGGTAGGGATTTCCTGTTCCTATTATCCAGCTGCTTTGGCGTTTGTCAGAGGAGTTCATGCAGCAGGATTTCAGCAGGAGACACCTTTGGGCTGGGAATTCTGCAGGAGGACCGGATGAGGATCCATGCTGAGCCCTGCTGGTGCTGGGAGCTCTGGATGCATCCGTGACGGATGGGCTCATGCTGGTGCTCAGGATTGGGATGGGGCCCTTCCAGTCCTTCTGTCAGGCATCCAATCCATATTAGACGGAGCCAAAGCTTTGTTTTCCAAAACTTCCTCCCCAGATTATGAATGTTCATCTACAGTTCTGGACATTAATCTTGGTCTTGTTGTGTGCGACAAAATAATTTGCATTTTTTCCCAATTTACCAAAAAAAAATGGTGAGCAGGGACTCATGGAGTCAGTAGGGTTGGAAAAGACCTCCAAGATCATCAATCCAAGCTTTGATCAATCACCCCCATGGCCACTAAACCATGAAGGGCCACATCTACTCATTTTTGGAACACTTCCAAGGATAATGAATCCACCCCTTCCCTGGGCAGCCCAGTTCCATTTTCTGACCTCTTTTTCCGTGGAGAAGTTTTTCCTAAATGAAGTGATGCAGGGATGGATTGGTGGGACAAGAGGACATTTCTTTCCTGAAATTCCAGGAGTTGGAGAAAAACCAACAAGCCCAGACATGCAACACAGGGCAAGAACAGGATTTCCCATGGAAGGCTCCCGAGGTGTCGGCCCCGCCTCTTGATGACGCCACAGTCTCACCTTTAGGGACTCAAAGCATTCCTGGGCTGCTCATCAAGGTGGATTTAATGTAATCATCATTTCACTCCTATGCTTTCATTCAGTTTTCTGCTTGAAGGCCAGGAGAAACCCTATTTCACCAAAAAAAAGAAAAAAACAACTTAAAAACTTTTAAAATTAAAAAAAAAATTAAAAAATCCAACAAAACAAAACCAACTTTTGATTTTGGGAGAGGATTTTGTTTTAATTAATTGTGATGGAACACCTGATGCAGTAAATGAAGAGAGTAAAAAATACTCTGTAAAAAATACAAATCCTATGTTATAAAAAAGGGTTTTATTGGGAATAAATAAATTATATTAATGAAGAAAGCTGGGGCTATTCAGCCTGGAGAAGAGAAGGTTGTGTGGAGACCTCACAGCTCCTTCCAGGGTCTGAAGGGATACAGGGAAGCTGGAGAGGAACAAATCATCAGGAACTGGAGTGACAGGACAGGGGGGAATGGGTTCAGACTGAAAGAGGGGAATTTAGGTGGGATATCAGGAAGGAATTGTTCCCTGGGAGGGTGGGCAGGCCCTGGCACAGGGTGCCCAGAGCAGCTGTGGCTGCCCCTGGATCCCTGGCAGTGCCCAAGGCCAGGTTGGACACTGGGGCTTGGAGCAGCCTGGGACAGTGGGAGGTGTCCCTGCCCATGGCAGGGGTGGCACTGGGTGGATTTTAAGGTTCCTTCCCACCCAAACAGTCCATGTTTCTGTGATTTTTATGAATCAAACTCTGCCTTGAATCCTTGACCATCTTCCTCCTCCTCACCCAGAGCTGCCAGAGGTGTGAGCTGTGCTTCACAGGGTGATTCTCTGTCCTCTTCTTCTCACAATAACTCCACCACTACTCAGTTTGGGAGCAGTCCATGGCTAAATTCAAGCACAATTCCAAACCCTTCCCTTTTCTCTCTGTGAGCCACAGGGCCAAGTTTCACGTTCAGTGTTAAAACGCGGCCAAAACCCCAACGCTGTCACTGTGGGAGAGCCCTGGGCAAGTGGACATGGCTGGCAAGGAGTCAGATAATTACAGGGGTCAATTCCACTGAAGAGCTCAGAACTGAAACCATTCAGGCCACGGTGGTTTCTGGGACACGGGAAACGAGGGAGGGCTGGCTGCAGGGACATGGCTTTGGGAAGAAGGGCTGGATATCATTCCAGCCTCAGCACACCCAACACGCTGCAGTTTGTGTGGTCCCTTCCCCAGTGCAAGGGTGGAAGAGCTTTCCTAGACAATTCCTGACGTGCAGAAATGGGGGAAAACACCTGGAATGTCCCTTCCAACAGTGCACGGATTATATGTAATGCACTTAACTAGTTTTACTTTAAAATGTTGGGGTTGTTTTCCCCCTAAACTGCCACGTCCTCCTCCAGTTAAGCCACAGTCACATGGACAAGACCAAGCCTTGGTGATTGTGGGACTACAGCAGATGTTTTCTGGAGGTCTTGAGTTGGGAGGGAAAAGGCGGCTTGGAAATAAGGGCAGCATTCCCATATTCCCATATCCTAGTCCCATATCCTGGATGCAGGCAGAGGAAAAGGCTTCTCTCTTCATGCTAGACAGCTCTATAAATTTTCGCCAGTGAATCCTTGAAACCCACCTTTCTATCCCAGCAAAGCCTTGGAAAAGCTTTGCCTGCTGTGTGCCAGAGCAGAGTTGGATTGGAAGCTTGGAATGATGCATGGGCAGGGGCTTGGGGATGCCATTCTCCCAAAAATTGAGCCCGATTTCCACCCTCCTCCCACTCCACTGGCTCCAGGGAATGGGAGATCATGCCAGAGGCTGGTGGATGATCCCCATGATGTTGAGTAGAGCACTGTGTGCTGCTGCTTCCAGGCTGAGGCAGCAGGAACAGTTTAAAGCAGGTAAAAATTAGGGAATGACGATGGGAGAGGCTCTTCTGGGAGCTGGAAGGAAAACGGAGTTTGGACTGGAGCAGAGAGGAGCAATCAAGGAGTTCTTGGGCTGCCTCTGACCACTGGTCCTGAAGTTCTGCACCGTGAGCTGAACCAGGAACCAAATCCAACCCAAAAAAACTTTGTGGGGCCACCAAGCTGGAGTTGAGGAGAGGATGTGGAGCTGAACCCACCTGTCAAAGCCCCGAGGTGAGACCTCACCGACGAGCTGGAGGTAAATGGCACACAGACACACGAGTTCCTCAACATGCAACACCCAGTCCTCTTTTTTTGGTCAACCCCCTTTAAAAAATCCTCAGTTTGAGTGCCCTGTTTTGCCAGACTGTGAATCCTCTCGGCACACCAGGGCTGGTTCCTCGTTGGGGGATAACCACAAGCCAATTAGAAGTTAAATTGTTGAGCACTCTGCATCTAATTGAAGTCTCTCCTTTCTGCCCACTATTTTTAGTGCTTGGCCCGAGCTGCAGCTCCACGTAGGGTATAATCATGTTTATTTAAGAGCCATGTGTACCTCAGTGAGAAAAATAAAATCCAGCAGGCAGAGCTGTTTTTTTTACCAAATATACATGGGTGGGTGGTAGAGGTCAGGTCTAGACTGCTCTGTGTCTCTTGCTGTCCCCATCTCCCATCAGGACACATCCTTTTCACCCCAAAGCCGTGCCTGAAACATGTTTGTTCAACGTGGAATGCATTTCCCCTGCTCTTTTATTGTCATTTATTGTCACCTGTGATATTTTCTTCACCCTCTTCTATGTAGAGAAGTGACAAGAGATTCTGGTTGTGTTGGAGCAAATAAAGGGGTAACAGAAGATAAAAATGCTGGAGGAAGGTGCTGTGAGCCAGCCCTGAGCAGCCTCCCCTTTTCCCAGGGCAGTTTGCAGGGGCTGGGGGATGATCCCAGGAATTTAAGAAGTGATTACAAGGGCAACAACAAAGTCATGATGTCGGGAGTTTTTTGGGAAGCCTCCAGCGATGGGAGGGAGAGAAAATGGTTCTTTGTCAGGAGTTTTCAATGTTTGGGCTCTAAAGACTGGTGGGACTGGGATGGGACAACCTCAGCATCCTGAAAGTCAAGAAATTTTTGTCTCTGCTTGATGGGCCAGGAAAGGTGGAAGGAGAAAGCAGGACAAGGAACAAAATCCCATCAAAAATACAAGAATAGGACTTTTCCAACCGCTTTTTAAGTGGTCACTTGGTTTGTTCAGCGTGTAGAAGAAGAGACTGAGGGGAGACCTCATTGGTGTCTTCAACATCCTCCTGAGGGGCAGCTCCCATCTCTGCTCCCTGGGACAGGGACAGCACCCAGGGAGCGGCTGGAGCTGGGCCAGGGGAGGTTTAGGGTGGGGATCAGGGAAAGGTTCTTCCCCCAGAGGGTGCTGGGCACTGCCCAGGCTCCCCAGGGAATGGGCACGGCCCCGAGGCTGCCAGAGCTCCAGGAGCGTTTGGGCAGCGCTGCCAGGGATGCCCAGGGTGGGGGTGTTGGGGTGTCTGGGCAGGGACAGGAGCTGGATCCATGATCCCTGTGGGTCCCTTCCGTGGTTCTGTGACCATGCAAGGGTCAAGAGTGGTAATCAGGGCAGAACAGGGAACATTACAATCCCATGGATGCGTGCTGGGATCCAGAGCAAATTCCAAACGTGAAGCTCAGCCTGAAGGATGAGGGAGGGAGAGCTCAAGAGCTCTGGGGTTGCAACAGAAGCTCTGGCTCTGACTAAACCCCACCCCAGTCATCCCAGTAAAGATAAGGAGGGAGATAAGGGGGCCAACTTGTGCCTTAAAAAGCTCTGTCTGTACCACCACTGCTCCTGATGACCTCATCAGCTTCTCTCCCTCAAACACCCCAAGGAAGTAAACAAAAACAAAGGCCCAGCAGGACCCCTTGCTCTCCTTGTTCTTGGCAAAATCAGATTTTTCTGATGCATCTCTGTTTTATCTAAACCCGGGGAACAGCTCACATGCACACCAAGTCACACTGGGAAGAAAAGAGTGGGGTTTTTATTTTTCTTCAGTAATTTTGCTTACATTCCACTTTCTCACCCCAGCAGGGATTTGAGCTTGTGTCAGTGAGAAGCCACAAATTTTATTTTAAAAATTATTTATCCTGATTTATCCTCTCTCAGCAGCCCTGTGAAACATAAAATCAGTACTAAACCAAACCCAGTGCCCTTCCTAAAATACAGACCTGGAAAGAGGCACCTCAGAACTTCTCCTAAAAGGAGGAGCACATGGTCCTTATCTTGTGTCACAGGATTAGGTGTGAGGTGCCCAGTGTTGATTTGAAAGTGACTAGGACTGTATTGACAAGGAGGAAATGAAAACTGAAATACGTGCAAAAGTGACAGCCTGAGGCTCAACAGGGATAAACGAAAAAATTGAGGTTGAGTTACTCCTGGAAAATCCATTTCTCTTTGGAACAAGCAGATGTGGGCTGCAGTCTTCCCATTTTAATGGCAGTTGAGGTTCTGAATTAGGCTGTAAAAGGTGTTCAGGTCTAAGGGATCATGGCAACAATGAAAACTCCAGCTTTGAAAGGCTTTTGCCTTACTAATGTTTTATTTAATTACATCCACAACTTAGAGAGTCAGATCTAAGGAAGGATCGAGATGCCCGGGTAAGAAGGGCTTGGTTTTCTCAGCCATTTCTGACACCAGAAGTTGAAATTAACCACCAGGAGCACGATCCCATCTCCAGGGGGGTCCAAGCCCTCCTGGGAGCCGGGGGCTGCCGAGGTTGCCCCGCCAGGCTGGCACCAGCGCAGCGAGCAGGACATCACCACCCACGGGACGCGTGCACAGCGCTCTGAACACCAGCAGGAGCTTCACGGGGCAGGACTTGGCCTTTTCCCAAGGCCAGGGAGTTCAGCAGTGCACAGACATGATCTGCAGGCAGCAAAAATGGGAAAAACATCCAGCGGTACCTGGGGTTGCTCAACTGCACAAACTCTGGCGCCGGACGGCTCCGGGGCTTGGGGTGGTCACCGCTCCCTGGCTGCCGCTTGAGTCACAGACAGCGACCTCCGGGGCAGCACCCGCCTGCAAATCCCACATGGAAATCAGTTATTAAGGAGCAGTGAAACCTGGGAGAAGGTCAGCTCAGAGGGACCTGAGATTGTTCAGTGCAGCTCGGTGCTCTTGGGGCATTTTAAAGGGCCCTGGCACCAGGAGGACTCATAAACCCAACGGGATACAAATAAATCCCTGGAGGTGGCAGGAACCTACTAGACCCTACTAGAATTCCTTCCCTGGGAGGGTGGGCAGGCCCTGGCACAGGGTGCCCAGAGCAGCTGTAGCTGCCCCTGGATCCCTGGCAGTGCCCAAGGCCAGGCTGGACACTGGGGTTTGGAGCAGCCTGGGACAGTGGGAGGTGTCCCTGCCCATGGCAGGGGTGGCACTGGATGGGCTTTAAGGTCCCTTCCCACCCAAACCCTTCCATGATGGTTCCTTGCTCCTCTTTGTCAAAAAAACCCCAAAACCTAAACCCCAAACAACCTTGATGGATTTTTAAAAAGATCCAGACAAGCTCTACAGGTCAGCTGGAAGCCTCTTTTCCCAATACAATGCTTTGTCCAAAAATTAAACTATATTTTAAAAGAATGTGATCTCTAAACCAAAATTATTGTAAGAGAAAATTTTAAATGCATGGGACATGAACAGAAGAAAGAGATTTCCCCTCCCTGTTGGTCACTCTGGCTGAAACGGGTTTCATTTAGCAGGGAAGTGCTAAATGGGTTTTTTCCAGGAACTCATCCCACCTCCCCTTGCCAGCATCTCCTCTCAGCGTGGTGGGACCATTGCAGCCCCTGCCAGCTTTCAGGGACGTGGAACTGGTGCTGTCCCCAGCCCCTGAGTGCATGGGACAGCAGAAAATCCTACAGCAGGGGTTAAAATTCAGCAACAAAGGGCTTCCCCTTGGCATTCCTGCTGCTTCCTGGTGGCTCAGCCAGGCCAGCTCCTGCCAGCAGGCACTGCCAGCCTTCTGATGGAATTAAGGTTTGCTTGGGCAAAGGATCCAGCTCTGGAATGGTGTTAGCTGGGAGGAGAGGAGATCACTGGCACGGGGACAGGTTTTTTGTTGTCCCAAGGCCCCACGTGCTTCGCCAAGGAGGAGCTGGAAGATCTCCCCAACACATGAGGGGACAAAATACTTCTAATATTGCTTAAAATTGTGCCTTGCCTTGCCTAACCTGACTAAATTTAAATAAAATTAGGGTTAGGGAAGCTGAGACATCATGCATGAATAAACCTTCTCTAAAATCCCCACAAATGCTCTGGGACAAGGCTGGGTTTGAGCAGGATTGAAGGTGTTGGTCCCACCCAGCCTGGGGACAGAGAGGCTGGGCTCAGCCAGGATCATTCAAATCAGGTTGGAAAAGCCTTCCAGGATCACCGAGTCCACCCTGTGCCCGATGCCCACCTTGTCCCCAGCCCAGAGCACTGAGTGCCACCTCCAGCCCTTCCTTGGACACCTCCAGGGATGGGCACTCCAAAGCTCCCTGGGCAGCCCCTGCCAAGGCCTGAGCACCCTTTCCAGGAAGGAATTCTTCCTGAACAAAAGCAGGGTACACCCCAAAACCCTGACAGGCTTAAAATTGAGCAGCTGTTTCCTGCAGAACAGATCTGTGCTTTGGGCTGGAAACTCAGAAGTCCATGAGCTCCAGTGGTCCATGGAATAAAGCCCTGGCAGGAACCAGCTCCAGCCTCTTCCCTCCCCTCCCCTCCAAAAGCATCCCTGGGCTGTGCAGTGCAAGGAGAAGGGATCCAAATAGGGGCAGGATCTGGGCTGGCCGCTGCCTTGGCCATCGATCATCCCTGCCCGGGCTGGGCTGCAGCCAGGAGGGGCAGCATTCCTGGGACGGTCATTTATGGGCAGCAGTGCTGCTGGCCCGGCCCCAAACCCCCTCACGGGAGAGGGCTGGGAAGGCAAAGCCACCGAGACTGGGAGGGATCAGCTTGTCCTCGGGGAGGAGGGGTGGCTTGGGGCCACCCCAAACCTCCAGGGACCTGCTCACACAGCTTGGGGCCACCCCAAACCTCCAGGGACCTGCTCACACAGCTTGGGGCCACCCCAAACCAACAGGGACCTGCTCACACAGCTTGGGGCCACCCCAAACCTCCAGGGACCTGCTCACACAGCTTGGGGTGCCCCAAACCACCAGGGACCTGCTCACACAGCTTGGGGCCACCCCAATCCACCAGGGACCTGCTCACACAGCTTAGGGACATCCCAAACCACCAGGGACCTGCTCACACACCTTGGGGTGCCCCAAACCACCAGGGACCTGCTCACACAGCTTAGGGACATCCCAAACCTGCAGGGACCTGCTCACACACCTTGGGGTGCCCCAAACCACCAGGGACCTGCTCACACAGCTTGGGGCCACCCCAATCCACCAGGGACCTGCTCACACAGCTTAGGGACATCCCAAACCACCAGGGACCTGCTCACACACCTTGGGGTGCCCCAAACCACCAGGGACCTGCTCACACAGCTTAGGGACATCCCAAACCTGCAGGGACCTGCTCACACACCTTGGGGTGCCCCAAACCACCAGGGACCTGCTCACACAGCTTGGGGCCACCCCAATCCACCAGGGACCTGCTCACACAGCTTAGGGACATCCCAAACCACCAGGGACCTGCTCACACACCTTGGGGTGCCCCAAACCACCAGGGACCTGCTCACACAGCTTGGGGCCAACCCCAAAATTCGAAACCATCCCCACTCAACGGAGAGACGTTAAAATGAATGAAATTAAAATCATTCTGGTTTGGATTTGTTGTTCTTTGCGTGAATCCAGTTGTTCAGAACTAGAAGGGTGATGTCAAGGACTTCCAGGATTATTCGACTTCTTCCCAAATTGGGATTTTCAAGGGCCACCTGGACTGGCTGTAAAGCTCCAAAACCACCCCCTATAAGTTAATGGAAAATAAAGAATTAAATAAGATCAGTACTGGGTAGAAATACTTTCATTTGTGGCTCTCAGGATTAATTAAACAAAAAAAAAAAAAACCCAAAACAAAATAGAGCAAGGGAACCAATCTTAGGATGTGTCCTTCAATACTTTGGCCTTCTGTTGATGCCATGAAATCCATACCTCAGGATGGAAAAAACCTTAAAAATCATCTAATCCTTTCCTGATTGATGGTGGCCCTGCTGGATTTTAAACCCGGTTCCATAAAGCCCAGAAATATTAAGCCAGGCATGATAAAACCAGATATTTCATTGGTTTGTTTTATTTTTTTATCAAAGCACATCCCCCTGAAGACAAGACAACTTTGAGCTGCCACAGGAAGACGGACCTGAGATCAACTCATCCCACCCCCTGCCATGGGCAGGGACACTTCCCACTGGAAAAATCCCTCATTCCTCTCCAAATCAGCATCTAGAACCAAGGATGTGTTTCAGAGGAGGGTTTGGTTTAAAATCATAAATAAATAAATAAAAAGGACCAAGACTTCCCTGTGGATCTTCCAGCAGCCCTGGATCACCTCCTCAACGAGGCCTTAAGGAGACAGAATCCAAGAAAAACAAAACTAAGAATTAAATAATCATTTCATTATTATCTCCCCGCTCCAGACACTTCCAGAAGGATCCTTCCCAGTGCCCATAATCAGCATTTAGGGATTCCCTAGCCAGTAATCACCCCCCAATCTCCCTCTTCCATGAACTCCCCGTGTCCCCGGGTGACTCCAGCCAGGAGTTTTTATTTGTGGCCCCCATCGCCCGACCTGGAGAGCGCTGGGTTTGTTCTGAGCTGGACACTGCAGCTCCTCCTTGCATTGGGAGCAACAAAAATAACCCTCGGGCACGTCCTGAGCTGTGTTTACAGCCCTCCCGACCTCTCCTCCCTCTGGCACCTGGAAGCTGCCAAATTTTCCTGGGAACACGCTCCCACCTCCTCACCCCGTGTTTTCCACAGCTCTGTGCTTCTGGAGCTGCAATGTTCTCTGGGTTGCCCACCGGGATTTTGATCGGATTGGATGTTCTCAGAGGCTTTTCCAGCCTTTACGGCTCCAGGATTATTTTGTTCCCAGATTTATCTGTCCTGACTCTGTGTCACCTATGGATTTAAATATTAAAAAGAAAAAATAAAAGGTGGTGAAAGCTGCCCAAATGCCAGTGCCCATCCTTGTGGGATACTTCATTCCCTCCTTCCACCAGGGCAACAACCCTTTATTCCCATGTCCTGTTCCCAATTATGTCCAAAAAAAGGAGAAAACTTTTGGGGTTTTGCAGCAGCCTCATCCCTTTGCTGTGCCCACCTCCCTGTGGAATCCTTCAACCCCTTCCGGACTGGCACAGTGCCACTTCCTCAAGGAAAACCCACCCCACAATACCCATCCATTCCCCTAGAGCTGCTTCCCTTTCCTCATCCCACACTTAGGATTTGGGGCAAAAACCCTGCCAGAGCTTAACTTCCCTTTCCTCATCCCGCACCTGGGATTTAGGGAAAACTCCTGCCAGAGTTGAACTTCCCTTTCCTCATCCCACACTTAGGATTTGGGGCAAAAACCCTGCCGGAGCTTAACGCGCCCTCGCAGCCGAGCCAAGCCTTTCATCAGGCCGTGCCCATTTAAATGCTGATGGTTTTAATTGTCCCTAAAATCACCTGCTAATGGGTCCCTCCCTCCGCCAGGGTTGGATTAGAGGCTCTGCCCAGAAGTGCCCTCCTTAAGCATCC
Source organism: Dicrurus megarhynchus (assembly GCA_013399195.1). Taxonomy (NCBI): domain Eukaryota; kingdom Metazoa; phylum Chordata; class Aves; order Passeriformes; family Dicruridae; genus Dicrurus; species Dicrurus megarhynchus. The sequence continues at coordinate 249,618 of VXAD01005719.1, forward strand.
CGGTTATCCTCTCCCCCTCTTAAGGTGTTAATTAGGGACACAAGTCAGGCGCTGAGGGAGGGGAAACAAAGCTACTTGAGAGAAAAGGGGGCGGGGTGGGGGGGAAAAGGGAATAAACATCCCTTTGGATTAGCAGGGGTGCAGGGGATGCGTTTGAAGGGCATGGGACACCCACACCTTCCACCTGGACCACCGAGATGCGCCGCTTCCCCTCCCGAGGCAGATCAAGGTTTGCTCGGCCGAGCCCGCAGTTGAAAGGCTCGGGACAAAGAGCAGCTCCCGCAGGTGGGTGAGCTTCACCCGCCCCGCCCCCCCCCCAAAAA